>OX438766.1:13170129-13278129 GCA_949316455.1 Acleris holmiana
ATGATAACCGCCCGTCGCCGCGACTGCCTTTTATTAAGCTGGTGGTATGGATTGTTTTACTTCTCAGGCCATAAAAACCGGTGTATTGGCGGACTATTAAGTGATACATTTGGTCTCTAGGGACTAAGGTACTTTAACTTTTTTATGTTTTTATTGCGCCACAAACTGCCAG
Source organism: Acleris holmiana (assembly GCA_949316455.1). Classification (NCBI taxonomy): domain Eukaryota; kingdom Metazoa; phylum Arthropoda; class Insecta; order Lepidoptera; family Tortricidae; genus Acleris; species Acleris holmiana. The sequence goes on from OX438766.1 coordinate 13,170,302, forward strand.
CTATATTTTGCTCATGTCGTCAAAGGGCAATGATTTGGCGGTGGAGGTGTCAGGCCAACCTGCCCCTTCAGCGCCCTCACACAACACGTAGCTGACTGTTTCTGGCGCACCATTGCCTCGGTGTCCGTTTTAGAAATGTTGTATATGTGCCAATTGTTAGGTTCTGTAGGTTACCCCGAAAACAACTGTGTAGTTTATTTTTCTGTATTTCAGTGACGAGTTTAGAGTTAAAAAAATGGCGCTGTTAGATACATACATACATAACGCCACGCTTTTATTCCCAGAGTGGGGTAGGCAGAGCTACAGAATACCAACAACTCTAAATTTGTTGATAATTCTGTAACCACATTTTGCACAGTCAGGCTAAGATGTTTACCAGTGTATTAGTGATAGGTTCGAAGCCCATCGCCTAACAGTATCAAAAATCTTTATTCCCTTAGTCGCCTCTCACGACATCCACGGGAAGACATGGAGTGGCACTATTCTAACCAGGCAACCACACGGGCGCATGGCGCTGTTAGATATTTTGTTTTATTTATTCGTCTAGAAATTATTAACTTGTGTTTGAATTTAATTTTAGATTTATTTTCTCGAACTCGAAGTGAAAGTTTAATTGTTTAACTCTAGACTAAAATCCCACAATAACACTTGAACTATAGCTATCCTTGCTTTGCTCGTTTCATAATAGCTTAGTTTCATATTTTTGACTCACTTTTTACGTGAACGACTGCATTTAAAATAAATCTCATCGGGCAGGAGTTGCTTTTCATAAGAAAGTGAGGATCGTCGCGTCGACTTTTTATAAAAAAACTCATTATTTCAGAGTATATTTTTGAGAAAAACGATTTTATTTACGAATATAGATAAACTCGTTGTAAAATTTTGCCACCGCTTTTTAAATCAACTCATGATTGAGGTTTAAATATTACGGCCCAATCAGCAAACAAGCCGATAACATTTTTTGGTCTGTTTTATATATGTTTGTAAACAAGCCGGCAAGAACATCATTTCATGCATGTACTGTTTTGTTCCGACCATCTCTGACGACATTTCGTGTGGATATTGTACTGTCACCAGTAATAATATCTTAACCAACATCTAGTATTGTGTTTAAAATATCTGACACGTTATACACTAGTTAGTACTTACTAGAGGCAAAAAGCCGCGTCCGTTGCGCCGTGTTTTCGATGTTTGTAAACATCTAACATGTTTTTCGAACAGAAAAGGGGTGTGGCCAAAATGTTTTTTGTTTAAAAACACACAAACATGTTTTCCGTCACGGATGGAAAATATTTCCCGCGTTCGCCTGCGGGGGAGGGGGTCATGTTTTTACTTTTGAAAGTGTTGAGTTTTGAGAATAGGGCATTAATTATTTATTAGGGGACCTCGTTTTGTTACCTTTGAATATAAATAAATATCCTACAATCCTACAAAAGATGACAAATTGTATGGGATTACAGCTGTCAAAAGAAAAGTGAAATGTTATGACAAACAACTCTTTCGCAATGGACGTGCATTTGTACCTAAACATGTTTTGTTAGTTTTAAAGCGCAGCGGACACGCCTTGAGAGCGTAACCGTTTTCTTTAAATTGGATTCATAAAAAGAGGATCGATTCCTAACACGATTATTTTGAAATGTTGGTTAATATGCTACGTAGGTAACCACATGCGACTACACGACCGCCACATTTTACGGATTAGAAGTCGCAATGGTTGAAATCTGCCGGGATAGCACTTTGACGGCTCTATTGTCCCGCTACGGTTTCGGTTAGGTATTGGTCAGATTATATCAAAACTAACTGTTTTCCGCGACTACATCCGCGTAGAAGTCATTTATCACTATTCCTTCAGGAATCGTCCAATTTGTCGGGATTAAAAGTATCTTATGTCGTCCCTCGGGACTCAAACTATCTTCATAACAAAGTTAATCTAAATCCGTTCCGTAGATCCAGAATTTTATACAAAAATTACTAAACAAAAATCATAAATAATATTAGTATAGTTGTATAGATTAAAAAATCTGTGCATCTGTCTGTCACTACCCTGTTTAGAAAATGACGGTTATTAGCTCAAAAAAAGTGCTCGTGTTGGATCTAGTCTGGGAAAACAATTGTAATAACTTACAACTTTTTGTCCTCTTTTATGGCGCACTTCTCTGCACTTAAGGCGCAAATGTAGGTTAGAGAAGCCGCCGTGCGCCACGACCAATCTATGTAAAAGCTGTTTTGTTACGAAACGCGTCTCCTGTGTCCTCCACGTCTACAGGGTGAGCAATTCAAATAGGTCAGTATGGGTAGTGTGAGACTACATATAAGGGATGGGAAAATTTGTTCTTAAGGTATGATTCCGATATGGGCGACTGCGAGTGCGGTAGGGCGACCAACCATTGGCGTATCTAGAGATATTTTCCGGGTAGGGCTAGTAGGAATGTATTATTTACATAGGTAATCGTGAATTATCGGTTGTAGCCCAACATCCTGGGGTGGGCATCAGACCATTCCGGTCTTAAATATTACAATACTGGTTATCTGCGGCAGGGTGAGAAGGCGCGGCTGAACGAGGAGGGCGGCAAGCGCGGCGGCGGGCGCACCGACCGCACCACGCGCATGCTGCTGGCGCTGCTGGGGCTGTTCCTGGCCACGGAGCTGCCGCAGGCCTTGTTCGGACTGCTCACTGCGCTTGCGCCGCGGCTCTTCCAGCTTTGCTACTATACATTTGGTAACTATACTTAACTATTGTTTTGTTTCAGATAGCAAATATAAAATCGCCAGAAAGAAAAAATATAAACAAATACTTGATCGACTTACTTACGAGTATCAACGAAAAGCCAAAGTGATAAAGATACCAATATAAATAAATAGCATAATTGCAATTTGCAACGTAGACTGTTTTATCTGTCACACTCTGTAAGTAGGGAAGGGTGAGCAATATTTCGTAATGAGAGTGATACAAATACGAATATACAACACCAAACACCAAAAAAAACCGAACACGGAACATGATACATTATGTTTACATATAGGGCAAAATACATTGGGTTAATTAATATGTTTTAAAAAATGTGCGCCCGTACTCGGTGTTTAGTGGCTTAGGGTACAGAGGCTGACGAGGCCGTAGCCAAGATGCTTACGCATATTAATCGTAGGTTTAATCTTCGGCCAATGGATAGAGAATTTCTTAATGAGGAAATGCAGCCAGCCGTTTGCTATGTACGAGAAGTCATTTAGGCGATATTTGTATATTGTGACTTAAATAGAATTATTTAATAAGGTAATCAAGTCTTATAATTACTGAAAATAAAATATACATACATTATCTATCAATATACCTGCTATTTGGATACGTAATGTGTCTTTTATGTTAAGAAATTAGGAGATAATAAATATTTATTGTGATAACCGGGACCTGTGGATTACGCTTAAAGTATATCCATAAATAACACGATAAGCGCGAGGAGGATGAGGATTACACAAAACATGTCAAACAACAATCATGTCTTGTTTATCAAACAAACCACAGACCGCAATACGTGAAATGGCACCCGACGCATCGCAGTGATTTGCGTCGCGTCCGTTTTATACCGGAACAAATGAGTTGACATTATATGCCATTATTATGATGAATTCTATGCTACGGTGATACGCGCTATAAAAGCGAAAAATTAGTACGTACTAGCACCATCGTCGTTAAGTGAAGAACCGTTTTCTTATTTATGTGCCGTCGTATCGGTAAACTGGTACCTCGTGGAGGAAATGCACACTCGTCCTGTTGCGGTTCCTTCCCGATAAGTTAACATACTTCTGGTTATGAACGGTAAGTAAAGTAGTGATTGCCCTAAGTGTCCGAAAAGAGCGCGGCGCTGACAGGATTCAAACACAAATTTTGTTCTCCTAAACTATGATTTCTAACACGCGATTTGTAATCAACGAGCTCTACGACCTCCCCGATCAAACTAACCCCTTAATGCAACCTATAGCGACTTCTATAAATTCCTTTGGTTTCCTAGATTGCACGGGCTCTTCAATGGGTTTGCTTTTGTTGAGTTTGAAAATGTTTTTCTCTCACCGGGCTTCTTTCAGACAAGTCTAAAATATTTACATATATTTTAGGATAAGCTATTTAGAGAACATTTCGTATCTTCTCAACATTACGGAGTTCTAATGGCAAAAGTTGTTTTTCTTAGAAAATAAGACCAGAATAGAAAAAAACATCCGTTAAGTTCAAAAGTTTTAGGCGCAAATCTAATCATACAATATTTTATATTTTGGCTACACAAAGTAATTTACAGAATTTATATCATTTACTCTTTAACGAGGATTAAGTGGTATTAGCCGATTGAATACGCAGTAGGTACAGTCGACGTCATAAATAAGTTTACTCTTTAGTACCATGTCACTTTCATTCACTGAGACAATTACATATAATTATCTCAGCGAATGAAAGTGACAAGGTACTAAAGTGTAAACATATTTATGACGTCGACTGTACATAATGTAGGCCAGGTTTCCAAATTTAATGATGTTGAATGTGCTTCGAACAAACAGCACAAACAAATGCATTGTCGATAACGATGTTGCGGGGTTTTGTTATCGACATGAGTTTGTATGTTTTATTGTTAAGCTATTTAAGCTTTTTGTAACGCGTTTGATAAATTACTGTGAATAACGGCGAACGTTGCAAAGTAGATCACAAAATCGAAAGCAGGTGGACATATAGGGAATCCGGGATTTTTGGGGCATTTTTTCACATCATATCTTAGCTAGCCTTTGATAGTTTACTCGTACGTCATAACAAGAAACATATGCAACATTTACTTTCCGAAAAAAGTTTATTTTTTCAAAATGGCCAAATATAGCAAAAGCAACAAAGCACGAGTGTCACAATCTGCCGCCACTTTTAACCAAGAAATGAGACTAAACGTGGAAACTTAGATTTTAGTACAAATACTATACACCAGGAAATTAAAAAAAAGTGTAGAAAGAACCTGATTATTTTTGTAGTGTATACAATGACTAATTCCTATTATTCGTCCGTATTTAAATGCATTTTTATTATTAGTAAGATTTCCTGAAAAACCTTACTTTCTTTTTTGAAAATTGATTGAATTTTTGTGCATCTTTTTTGCATTTAAATTCTTTTTGTTTGTAATAAATCAACGCGTTTATTAAAATTATCTAAAAATCTTGCCAGTCAAATAAATGTTCCATTAAAAATACGTGTAACGTGATGAAAAATCATAATTTTAAATATCTGATACGTGAACTTTGGTGTCCTTAATACATTTTTTTAAGTTAGGCAATCGTGATGATGAGTTTTTTTTGTTAAAACACAAAATTGAAACTGAAACAAATTTCACCTAATTTTGTATCCAGCAGTATAAAGGTCGAATTTCAATAACTAACCTTTACAATGAAGGTCTAACCAGGCTGACTAACTCTGCTTGTATCAGCTACTTCACAACCAACCCAAATAACTCAGTTTTAGGTAAGAATTAAGGTTTAAGGTAAGCCTAGTAACATGATTTTATATTATCTTGGAGATGGGCTCTTTTGGATAGGATCTTTTGTGTAATTACCCTCTGCGCAGTCAGCTTGTTCGAATGTGCAGGTTTCCTTACGATGTTTTTCCTTCACCGTAAGAGCATCAAGTTTTTCTAACATAAGTACAGTTAGAAAAACTTATTGGTACATGTGATCGCGGGGGTTGGGACTCGGTACCTTAAGATCACGAGACGACCCTTTAAGGCACTAGGCCCCGACGCGACGCTCTACACAAGCTCGTTAAGGGAATCGTGCATCCTTTTCAATGTTTTTAATGAGTTGATGCCGCTACATACACTATTTTATTCTTAACAGGTTGGTAAGTGTTTATCCTTATTTAGTAAACCTATATCGTGTTAGGGGTAAGGTATCTCAGATTTATTAATGGTATCCCATATGTCAACTTAAATTTGTAATGTTTTTGGCACTTAGCTGTTCGTTACAAATTATATGTAAGAAAAGTAAATATTTCAAAAAATATGGCAGCAAAAAAAAAGAGTGTATTGTGTACCTACTGCATAAATCCTTCTTAAACTTTGCGATCTTAAGATGAGCACTAATGGACAGTAGTAAAAATCATTGCGTTACGTTACTATAATGAGAGCACCCTGTGTACAAAAAATCGTAATTTTGACGTCATCGACACCTAAAGCTCGACTCCTAGTCGTTAGTTAATTTATGATTTACTAGCGACCCGCCCTCGCTTCGCTCCGGATTAAAGTATTATGACATATAAACCTTCCTATTCAATCACTCTATTAAAAAATCTATTAAAAAAACCGCATCAAAATCCGTTGCGTAGTTTTAAAGATTTAAGCATACATAGGGATATAGGGACAGAAAAAGCGACTTTGTTTTATACTATGTAGTGAACTACGAAATCTGAAACGCCTCGGAGCTATGGGCCCTTTACCTGAAGAAGCACGTAGTCGTAGCGCGGGAACAAAACTCATTTTATGGTTTGACTGCAAACAAGTCACGCGGCGGTTTGCAACGAACAAACTTTAGGAAATTCGATGCTATCATTGTAAATGTTAATTGCCACAACGACCATTAAAAGTTCATATTTATCGAGCTTGTTGTTCCAAAAAATAAACACGTTCTTGGCTTTACAGAATTTGGATAGTCCTTATTTATGGCCTACTGTTGCGATACGGGTAGACAAGGAATAATACAATTGTTTTTTTTAGACAACGAGTCCCATATTATCAAAAACTAATGAGTGACACCAGTATTAATGAGTGTCACGTGCTGCTAAATGCTTCAATGACAATAAGGAGTCAATTAGATAAGTTACCGGCCGGCCCTGTATGCAGCGTGTATACAGCGTCGCTGACTCAAGCCCAGGCGCCAGTTCCTGACCCGGTAGGGACACCACGCGTGCTTTCGAGGATCTCTATTGAATCGCGCCTATGCCACTGCTACTGCTGCTTCGCAACCAATCACCGAGCAACCAGCACAGCTTCTTACTGAGCTGACCGGGTGGGAAATACGAACAATTTCACCCCGACTAACGAGTGCGGCACCGCACGGACCGGTGCTTGCGGTCTTGCTGTGTTCTGCTACAATGTATTTCAAAAACATTATACAACGAAGGCGAAGGAGCTTGTAAAGCATGTAGGAGTTAAGACCGGAGTTACGATGAGGGTAAAGCTCTGCAACTAATCAAATTGAAAGAAGGAATTCTTTACGAGAAATTTGGGAGATGCATTTGCCACCGGCTGACACCGCTAAAGTGTTTTAAAATACGTCGTGATGTGTTAGTTTTAAAGTTCAATATTATTATGTTATTAAGCCTATAAGGTATTGGTAAAAGTTGAGCCCATAAGTTTTTATGTGGGTGGTTAAAATGAAAGTTTATAAACATAAAACCACGATCAGAAACAAAAACCACGATAATTTTATTTTCTAAACATGATATCGATATCGCATGTTTTCAGTTAAATTATCGAAATCTTGTGATGTTTGATGAATAACTTTTCGATTCTGATAAACTATTTTTCTGCAATCAAGGCGCAAAATATCTTCATCCCACTTTCTTCGCGCGGAACTATCCTTTTTTTATTTGAGTCTGGGCGTGGCAACATATGTGGCCTCTTAATAAAAAAGTATACATGATCTTGATCTCAGTTAAATTCTCGGACAATGAATGGTACTGTGGCTGGATGTGTTAGGGTGGGTGAAGGAAAAAAATACAGTTTACGCTGGGCAATGGCAGTACGTTCCATTTGCGCAAAGTTGGAGCACAGAACATTACATAGAGTGGTCGCGAGAAACATCTAAACTTTTATATTTAGAACAAAGAAGACATTTTATATTTGTAACGAGAAAATGTAACCAAAGTGCCAGAGGCAATAGTTAATCCTAAAGTGAACAAGCTACAGCAGTCAGCACCTATTTGGCGATGCAAATTGCTTTCAGCTTGTCAAACTCACATCGAACGTGCAGAAGATAACATAACCTTCATTTGACTTTATACTAACGTAAATGTTTATTTTTAATTAAGTGACATATGTAGCTAGTTTATTTTATGGGTTTATAACATAAACCCACACTATTCTACAACAAGAATGTCTTGATAAAAGATGGTTGTCCCTGGAAGACTTTACTTGTAGGTAATTGGTTTGACTTCAGAAGCAACTGGCTAAAATTATATCAGATAGATTTGTGATGGCGTGATATCAACACCTAGGATATAATTATAAATAAAACTGTAACGCATTAGTGTCAGACACGACAGTGCCCTAGATGGCTTTCGGCCGCACTCAGAATCAGCTAGTGACAATAAGGCGCTTCTTAGTGAAGATTTTTCATAAACAACTCTTTAAAAGGAATGTATAGAATCGTCTTAATTTTCGTCTTATTTACTTTATCATTATTTGTCAGAGAATCCGCAATAATAAAACACATTTTGCGGATATGTCAACCGGGTACCTATATACCTTTTACAGTTCAAAAGATACAGACGGAATGACAGCGTAGGCTTAGATAGTAACAGGGCCCATTACCCTTTGGGGACGGATTTATAAAAATGTCTCGAGGTAACACTAATAAAATCTCAGAAAAATAAATCTCAGGGGACAATCTCACACAAATTGACCTAGTCCCAAACTAAGCTCTAGGCTTGTAATATGGGTACTAGATAACGATAAACATACTTAAATAGAGAAATACATACTTAAATACATAGAAAACATCCAAGACTCAGGAACAAATATTAGCGCTCATCACACAAATATCTGCCCTTACCAGAATTTGAACCCAGGACCGTTGGCTTCGTAGGCACAAGAAAAATAAAATATATTCAGAAGTTACTCTAAAGGTTGTAAAACGCCATATAGATGGAATAATAATTCTCTGTTTTCAGAGATGTATGATGCCATACTTTCTCGTGTAGAAAGTATGTATGTACATATGTAAACCCATTATTGCACAAAAAAAGATAAAAACTAAAAAACTAAACAGAAACACAAAAGGTATGTACAAAGGTGAACCTTTAAGGTCTCTTCCAGCTAATCTTTGAGCGATTGAGGGAGAAATAAAACAAAAACTATAGATTTTTACATATTTAATTATCTGTAATATATACTTACTGGCGGAGTCAAAATTTAAACTGCAATGTTGTTCTTAAGTCTGACTATAATATGTTGCTAGTTTTATTTGTGTTTGCATGTTTCGTTACCAACGGGGAGCCTTAATACAGCTATTTGATATTATCTTATGAAGTCGCAAAAACGGTGAAGGTTTACTTCTGTCACTAACACAACACGAGTACACCGAGACGAGAGATCCACCGGTTACAAGTGGAGTTACTCACACGCTTGTAAAAGGAAATCGAGCATTATCAAGATAAAAGAGCAACCCTATTATATTAGTTAAGATTTATCCAAGTATTTTTTGTAACGAAAGTTCTACAAATATTTTTAGTATTAGGTAAACTTATTTCATAGTCCGAAGCCATAACAACACACATAATTTGAAATTGTACATAAGAAGTACTCAAAAGTGTTAACTTTTTGATCGGTGTCTGGAGGAAACTTCGACAATTAAGCGAGCTTTCTTCGGCGCTTAAAGCAATTAATCAATGTAAGTTTGGCATACTTGCGACCTCACGTACTTAGTTACTACCTACAACCAATATTTCAGACTTTTCACCAAGAGCCAACATTTAGTTTCCTACAGCCGTGAAAGGGATAGAGAAATTTAAGTCTTATATCTCTGTCCCTTTTACTTCCTGGATTTGTTAGTTTTTGATAACATATATTGTGTTTATTCTAACACTTAATTTTTTGTTACAGAACCGGTAAATCAGACATGTTTTTGGGTTTGTTACCTAAAACTGAGTTCCATGCGCAAAAAGTAGGGGAAAACATCTTAGATAAGCTTATCACTATCACTATCACTATTCTATTCTAATGCAAACGATTTCGAGCTAACAAATTACTAGCATAGAGGCATTCCATCTTAGTTCTCAGGGTTAGCTACTCATTTGCGGTTTTAGGATTGTAGTCTTCAGCCGGCCGATTATGGTGCCACTTATCCACGCGATAAAACGTTTTTATCACGAGATCATCGACATATTATCATTATCGACGTAAGCTAATATGGTGGCATCGGTTAAATTGCATTATCCATTTTTGACAACGATATAACGACAAACGTCAATTTTATCGATTTTGGTTAATATGGGTCGCCACTTTGGATCGACTTTTGACATCTTAATTCGATAAGTTTATACAAGTGCCCTGTAGGTGACGATAAGGCTTTAATATGGAAAAAATACTTAAATTTATGCGTAAGTATTGAGATTTTAATGTTTTACTAATCTAAAAGAACTTTGTTAATTACAAGAAAGGCGTTTAACATTACATTATAACTGGTAAACATTATTTGTAGAATGTCAAGTGTATCTTTGTCGCCTCCCGCTGCAAGCCGAAAAAGAAAGAAGAAACTACAGCGCAAGACGGTAAGAGATGTTTCCAACCCCTTCGAGCTTTCGGAGGAAGAGTTTCGACAAAGGTGTACAGAGGTGTAAGGAGATAGCACTCCATTTATGTGCCGAATTCGAATCAGACCTTCAGCCACATAATAATGACGAATGAATGATTAAAGTAAGTAATATTTAGGTACTATTCACTAACTCAGCTAGTACATACATACACATACATAACATCACGCCTTAATTCCCAGAGTGGGGTAGGCAGAGCTACAGAAATATCAACAAATCTAAAAAGAGTTGTTGATAATTCTATAACCACATTTTGCACAAGTAGGCTAAGATGTTTACTAGTGTATTAGTGACAGGTTGCAAGCCCAACGCCTAACCGTACTACAAGCCCTTATTCCCTCACTCAGCTATTTACTCACCTAGTAGTACTACCTAAAAATCACCCGCGTGATACCTGGCACAAACAGCTAGTATAACTGTTCGTGCCAGGTATCACTTGGGTGATTTTTTGGTTCATACAAGTACACCTCGTCTTGAAGATTATGTAAGTATGTAAACAACAAACAAAAACCGCCAATTTGGTCGATTCGATCTCATGTGATGCTCTGTCATTCATGTGGCAATATATGTATAGATTAGTACATATACCTACCAACTTGTATAATTAATGTTAGTTATGGCACTAAGAGGGCTTAGAAGATAATTGTCAGACGTAAGTTTTTACAAAATTTCACTTTTAATAACATACATTATTGCCAAGTAGGCACTTCACACACCGATAGTAAACTTAGGTACTATCTAGAGACAAGTCAAATGAGTCCAAACTCCACGGATCTACCCATGAGCCATTGAGGAGTTCCTATGACCACCGTCCGTTTCCATCATCATACTAACTTGATGTTAATGGAACTGCTTACGTATGTCAAATATCAAATCAATCTGACAAATTAGAAGTATGTTAAAATGGGTGTCCAAGATTTGATTGCATGGTAACATTATAAGATTGTTTGATGTTAGGGCACTTGATCATTAGTACTTAAGAAAATAGTGCAAATAAGCATTAAGATATTCAATACTAAGATAATCAATATTATGGTATTTACATTAGGATAAATGTTAATATGGCAAGATTAATTATGACCACAGTTATTTTGCAATTTACAAATACAAAAAAGGATATTATGGATTCCAATATAGATCCTAGGTAGATGTGAACTGCACAATATTATGCTACTGCTTCTAGATTCCCTGGTAGAATGCAAAACTTCTTTATATTTAATATCTCTGTTGAACAGAGCAGGGCCTCTATTCAGGTGCGTTAAAACGATATCGTATTTGACACGTTTAAGAATTGTTTATGTCACAGTCGCCATTATTGTAAATGACATAAGAGTTATGAAAACGTTGACAATACGGAAACAGGTCAAAAACGATATCGTTATAACGCAGTTGAATAGAGGCCCTGAACTGTAACTCGCACATTGAAAAGTTGTATCTTCTGTGCATGATAAACAAAATCTCTACTAGAGTCACAAACACCTAAGTCCTTGCTAATTAATACTCTTGTGTATATGGTGTGTCAACAAAAAGGCATTTGAATTCTCTGGTTTGGGATATGCTTTTATTAGCATTAAAAGATCTTATAGTAGGTAATTGCAATATTTAATATAAACATAGATAAAATTGTAATTAAACTATAAAATTATAGTTTTAAAACTCCAAGTTGGTAACAATTTTCATGTCCTTTAGCCTGAAAAAAGGAAAAACATTATTTTACATTTGTTTATTGACATTTTTATATGTCACTTGGGTACACTTGACCGCAGGGCATAATCAGGGGAAAGACAATAACAAGCATACACTCAATTGTGTGGTGTAAAAAGGTCTTTGGTGCTTAGGGCATAATCAGGGTTAACACTATAACGAGCACTCAGGATAATGAACAGCCTGTTGAGGGTCAATAATTTGATGCAGCATTACAGGTTATTACTTATTATAATTTTAAGTACCTTACCTACTACATTATAAGATATCAGAATTTATAACTAATTTACACATTATTTTTCAGAATACTTGATATGGAGCTGTTACCACCCAGCAGCTCTCGACATTAGGGCTCTTATTAAAGTAGCTCAATAAAAAAGGCCACCATAATAAATTATTATATTACTCAATACTGTGTTTTATTCCATTTTGATACTTAAAGTAATCAAATTAAGCAAGTTTCCTATGAACAGTAGGTATTACAAGATAGAGCAGGTAATCAGATTCATTTCTGGATAAATAAATAGCCTGAGCTCAAGCTACTTACAAACCAGATTTAATCAGTTCAGCGGTTTATTATAATCTATTATTGAGTCATTATTTAGTCACACCGGGTAACTTTGCTTCTTTTAAAGCTGTTAAATTTTACTCAAGTATTCAAACTTACCAGGCGTAAATGAGTGTGAAACAAATTAAATAGGTACTTACGACTTTCCAAGCTGCAAACAGATTAGTCTAGCTCAAACTCTCGTAAAACGAAAGGGAGATTTTGCCACTTTTGTTTTAGTTCTTTTCCGTTGGCAAATATGGGGTGGCTTGCCACCTATTCAAAGCTTCTGTTCTTTAGTGCTGTACAGCAACTGTAACACAACATGATTTTTTGAGTAACAATAATAAAGAAATCGACTACGGTACAAAAAACTCATTAGTTCACTATGTTAGACTTACTTCTTGTTGATGTCTCGACTTTCTTTTTAAATTTTCTTTCTTTATGGAGGTTTCTTTATTTAAATTCGTCGAATACAAACAATCACAGTTCTCAACAAAAATAAACGTTCAGTTCGGATTGTTCGGAACACAGATCCTAGAATTATCGAACAGATTTGTCAAAATAATCTTATACATTAAAAAAGTATGCCTAGTCCGCTCCTTTCAATAGCTGATTAACAACAACTCATTTCAGAAGGGTTACATAAAGTCCGCCACTCAACATCCAACATGTGTAAAAATATGTTCATTTTGGCACACTGGCAACATTTTTGTAAAATGGTAGTAATTTCGCGTAGTTCTTGCTACACTGGGCTTATAAACATTTGTCGTCGTTATATCGCCACGATAAGTTTATCAACATTGTCAACCATGTTAGGGTTTTCGATAAAATAGACGACTTTGTTAAAAACTTAAACATATCCACTCGATAAAATAGTGTCACGCATAATAGGCCGGCAGAATGCAAATGTGACAAATGTCTATGCATCACAGATCCCACTAACCGTCACGTGGCCTGCGTGTTCGTTTGCCATGTCCATGCCATAATTTGTTTCATTATTACGTTTTAGATATAAAAATCGGTACTTAACAATATTTTAGATTTCACTGTTAAATGTAGTTTTATTTTATTTTGGAATTATTATTTATTATTTGCCTTATTAGTAGAATAAATTTGAATACAGCAATATATTAACCATACATATTTTAAAACTTGCACATGGTTTGAATTATGTAGGTTGGATTAAGCAAAAAGGTATCAGCGTAATTCGTCCCATTCGTTTTTCGTTCATTTCTTATGTCCGTCTCATTCTGTGTTCGTCACTCATTCTTTATTCGTCTCGATCGCTATATGTCCCTATCGTTTTAAGTACAATTATGTAACCTGTCTCTTTCTTAACAAGTCTTTTTCGTTTTTCGTCACGGTCTTCCTAGGACTATGTCTTTGTTTGTGTCTCTCTTTTTTGGTATCATTCGCACTTTATCTTTAGTCACTTTCGTTATTCGTCTCACTCTTTTTTTGTCTTTAATGGTAACTCGTTCCGTTCTTTTTTGGGCACGTTCGCTAATCGTCCCGTACTAGTAGGTCTTAGTTGCTATTCATATGTCCTCCGGATCGGAATTCATAAACAAATTGAAGTTTATATGTCCCGTACTATACAGAACGGAAAAAAATGAGGGCCCTGAAGGGTCTGGGACTTAAGATACTTAAGATAGTTAATTTTTCTCAAGATAAACATTATGTCATATGAAAAAATAAGAATAACTGCATTCATAGATTTTGATATGCCGTCAATAATGGTCATGGTATTCTTTTACAATAAAATCATGGCCAATATCTTGAAACGCAAATTTTCTAATAATGGAAAGTCCACATCCATAATGGAAAGATATATTATATTATTTTAATATCATTAATTATTCTATAGAATAGACTACGTTGAAGTTTCTAAACATCTTGACAAATGCCAATTCTAACAACTTGAATTCGAGCGGAATTATCATTAAGTGGCCAGTAATATTAAGTACGCAGATTGTATAAATAGAGTCATACCTCCTTAGCATTTCCAAGGAAATGAACTGTCAGAATTCAAAGTGTTATTTAAAATGTATGAAATTACATGAAATTATGACGATCACTCGGTCAATAAGATATAATTTAAAAAAAAATAAGATTGACGGAAAAAGATAGTCAAATAGTGACCGAGACGCGAAACGAATGTAATGAACTTAGGATTAGACTGAAAATGAATGAGACTAATCACGAATGTGACTAATAACGAATCCATGACAAAAAATGAGACGAATAAGTGAATGAGACAAAAATCGAAAGGGAATAAGAAAGAATGAGTCCTAGGAAGACCGTGACGAAAAACGAAAAAGACTTGTTAAGAAAGAGACAGGTTACATAATTGTACTTAAAACGATAGGGACATATAGCGACCGAGACGAATAAAGAATGAGTGACGAACACAGAATGAGACGGACATAAGAAATGAACGAAAAACGAATGGGACGAATTACGCTGATACCAGCAAAAACATTTCGCGACTTAAAATAATAAGTTGTTTTTATGTTCCAAATATTACTAAGGTAACTCGATAAAAAATTTGGTAGATTTCGAATCCCTTGCTGATTCACTAGACGAACAATTCGCAGAGAGAAACATTTTCCTTTTGCTAACATACTAATATACCAACTAATAAATCGCAGTAGTAAGCAACAGCAGTATGCACAAATAAGGTGCATAAGTTTTATCAGGTGCTAGTAATAACGCGCTCAATCTGGGTATCGCCAGCTGCGGGCGAAATGAAATTCCGCAATGTTCTCGGAGATAATCCGAGTAAGAATAGAACTGTTTATGTAAGAGGTGTGTTTGGTTGGCAGGTGACGTGATGGACCTGATGGCGCTGGTGGGATCCGCGGTGAACTTCGTGCTGTACTGCAGCATGAGCCGGCAGTTCCGCAGCACGTTTACGCGGCTGGCGCGCAAGGTCCTGCCGCTTCCCGGACCACCGGTTGCCGCGCCACTTACTTCCTCCAAGGCGTAGCATACGCGCACCGCGACCACCTCGGTGGCGCACCTATAACCTCATAAGAGACTCATGCCCGTTTCCACTAACGTTAAATGGACTCTTTAAGTGACGTTAAACCATTGTTGGTGTTGGTGAAAACGTAGTATTGTAACGATACCGACCCCACAGCAGTCAAGAGTGAGTCGCATAACATAAATAAATATATAAATAAATATAAATAAATAAATATCTACTTATAAAATAATTGGCCAGCGTGATCATCTAGTTATATAAAGGTAGGACCCCAAGTTAAACCCGTGTGTAACCAGTTCGTTTAAGGAATACTCGAGGTGTGTTGGAAAGGTTTAGGAAACATTAACTTTAATTTACTAATTCAGAGGCTTCTACTGTATATTACCTACCTAATTTTATATATTCCATTATAATCTAATACCTAACTTTACTTAGATAATATTTGATTCAACAATTCATCTTACAATCTTTCTTATTTCCCTACTGTGTGAATCCATCCATAATAAACATGCCCTATGTTCGACCTAAGATAAACATATTAATGTGTCAGCAAAGTTACTAACTTAACCCATCTAATTAATTTATTCAAGTTTGAATAGGAAATGTTGTTCGAATGTCCTAGTATTATAATAAATCTTTCACATACGGTAAAGCTCAATTTTGTATGAACTTCCTAAAGTTTAATAATCTTAATAACTATAGTCCTAAGCTTCAAATTCAATTAATCTTTCATAATTTCGTATCCGAAGTGAGATAGATTGTGAAACTGCTAGTTCTTTTAATGTAGATGTAAGTTTTCTTGATTAATGGAACAGAAGGAGATAACTAATTCCCTATGGGTCCCTTTTGTAAATAAATACAAAGAGAAGGGCAGGCCCCTCCTAGCCATTACACTTAGGCATCATCCGCCTGCCCCTGTGCGGCTCGACAACCTGACGGGGCACCGCTCCACCCAAAGCAAGAGTTGCTGTCCCACTTACAAGGTTAGTAGTGTCTGTGTAGGTTAGTCAGGTCTCCCCAAGAGAGATCCTACCCCAAGGGCCGCGTTGAACTGAACCGGGATGGTGATATAATGTCGCTACTATTAAATCTAGTGAGTCTCCCCTAAAGCCATCTAAATTCGAGAGCATAATCAAAGGACCTAGTTTTTGCTGGTACATAATGGATGCCACCTCAGCCTCGTTTCCACAGCTTTGAAGTAAGGGCCTCATCTCCACAGCCTATACTTGGGAGGGCGCCTCCAAAAGAATCCAGGTCCACTAGGCAAAGATTCCTACCTGATCTAGCGCCCTTTAGAAGAGACTTTTGTAATACCCACGTTCACCAAGAGACAACCTAGCCCAATACGGATCAACTATGAATTGTCGACCCTGCAAGCAGCAGCCGCCCATTCCATAGCCAAGAGCCGATAAATTGCCGCTAAATTATCACCCGTGTAACGGGCGAATCATTTGTCCAATTCTTATATTACATTACATTAGTTTGTAATTGACAACCAAATGTTGACTAAAATGATAATTGAACAATAACTCGATATCAAACTATGCGACTTATTAACACTGCATTCACGGCATTCTTCAATTTATACCACCAGCCCGGAGTCATTTTAAAGGTAAAACTCGAAATTTTGTTTCATTGAATTCGTGACAACCAATTAAGTATTGTAAATATTTTCAATGACTCAATATTTCGATATAACAAATCCAAAAACGTAAGAATTTCTTTATCTATGGTTTTAATCTATAAATACCATAGTTCGGAATTTAACGTTATAAACCAAAATAAAACCTTCCAACTGAAATGTTAACCTGTAATAATATGATTGAACTTCACTCACTATCTCACCTGGACTCAAATTATATAATCATTCTGATACCAAATTTCATTCTCTCCTTGCTACCTTAGCAATGGATCGAATCCAAATATACTGTAACATAATCCCTATAAACCGTTTTTATGAAATAATAATTGTTATAACTTCCATTTACACATACCAACTTTTACAGACAGACGAACGAACAAAATCACATGTCTCTTTGCCTAAGATTAATAGGAACTGGCTTAGTAAAACTAAACTTGTTCATAAAGTCGGCGTATCATAATCCATAAAACCCCTTTTATAAAATAATAATTTGTTTATAACTCCCGTTTACATATACCAACGTTTATAGACGGACGAACGAACAAAAATCACATGGCTCTTTGTTTAAAATAAACAGAAACAAGCTTAGTCTAACTAAGCTTGATCATAATGTCGGAATTACGCCAGCTGCAAATCTAGTATACACGATCTAATCGTAGCTCCAAGACCGCATGTACAAATTCATCATCCTACTACTTATTATTATTATATATATTTTAGCCAATCCATTGACATAACTATCGTTAAGCAGTAGTAATTAAAGCATTCATCAACATCTGTCGTACTTATTAATTTATATCATAAATTAACCTTGATTCCTAAATCATATTTATCGATATTGGGACTGCCAACAAATATGAACGAACTACCTCTCATTCTCCCTAAAGTCTAAATGCCTCCTTTCAAAATTTCATATAAGTATATTTTATCGATTCGTGTCTTATCTACCTATAGTGTAACGGGAGCAATATTTAAGGTGTTGGTTCCCTCCAAATTGTATCCAACATACTACATACATATTGATCATGAATTATTTATATAATTCCTGACACATTTTTCACAAGGCGATTTAACTAGTATTGGTTTCATATAAAACCTCCAAATTCTGAACGGTACAACAAACTAACATACATACGCGATTTCATACGACAGAGTAATAACTCCAGAGTTCCCTTCTACATACTCGTACATATAATTCTACATACTGATACATACATGCCTAATTCTAGCCTGTCTATCGATTTTTACTTCACGAACCATGCGATTTATTTTAACGTACGACATTCACGGTTTCCTAAAGCCGGATTCACAACGACTTTAGTCAGCGATTACGTTCGCTTCGTAATTGCATCCTAGGTATTCACACAATTTATTTCCTAATTCCTTCCAAACTCTACAAGTAGTTATTACATCACATAAAACCAAGCCTCGAACCTGATTCATAATTAATCCCTTGGATTGTAAGCTATTAAGAGATATAAATTAATCTCAATATCACAATTCAAATTCTGAACTCAGTATCATTATTTCCTGTAGTTACTTATAAATATAAACATGATTTAACCTCAAAATCTTTGATAACGATCCGAACCGATTTAAAGTAAACTTCATAATTACTATTCTATAAAACCTAAATTAGGTATAACAAACTTATCATAATTTTCATTTACTTAATCTTACATACAAAATCATCATAATCATAGATAAATATCCAACATCCAACATTCGCAGCCTCCTAAAGTTGGATTCACAATGAATATTTGCCAACGATAATGTAAATTCTAAAATCGCAACTATAAAATCTAGCCTCGCTAGCCTTATCCTAAATTCGAACTCAAAGCTTTATTTCTTTAATTATTAGACCTACTAAATTCTTATAATTATAATATAAACATTAATCTTTGGTCTAGATTTGAACTGACTCAAATGTATTTCTCTAAATATCTTTACGCAAGAGATGCAAAATTAATCGTATCCAATACTCTAAGTCTTTGGTCAAGTATCGAACTGACATTATGTATAGTTCCCTAAACTTCTGAGCGTATGCAGTGCCAAATAACTAAATAACTATATAATTTATTCTTACTTATATAAATTGGCTAAAAGCCTAGCCCTTAAACCTATACATTACAATAGTCTGTGAAGGTACAATAGACGCGCCACAGAATAAGTTCTTGTACTTAATCTGTGAGACGCGCAACTAATCACAGACTACTAAGGGATTCTATGATCAAATAAAGCACTAGTCTATTTTGGGTTTTTTGTTTAGACTTCTCGTAAACTATTGAACAAATAGTTTTTTAATGAAATTTCGGTAATTATCCTTCTATTTACTTCCTACCTGCTTATCTTCGATCAAGTTATTACTACCTAAATTTATTCTAATTTTAGATCTCGGGAAATAAAGAGTTCCGCTTGGCTGAATTAAAAAATACCCCTTTGCCTTATCCCCACTGTTCACCTTAAAACCCTCAAATAACCTGTAGACTCTTAACTTATGTAATCTATACATACAACAAAATCCACCTAATAATCCTATACTTCGTTAACGAATATCTTGTAATTGGATGGTACATTCAGCGCTATTCACCCGGACACAAATCAAGCAAAGCAAGTTCCCTACTCTAATTCACGCCTGGATTTCACATAAAAGATTATAAGTGAAACATCAGTACAGGTTAGTAAATACACTCGTTAAGCATTTCTACTTCGCCCTACAATAAGTAAATACCCTATGCCTATTTGTTCACTTTGGACATTTCAACAACCTACCAAACTAAAGCCTTTATACATAGTGTTATTAATGGACTAGATATTTTTAATCGACTGTCGAAAAATAGCTTCTTTCATATGAATATAATATCTAGGCACTTATGTTTTGATAAAACCTTCTTCTGAAAGTAGGTTAATACCTATTACTTCGTGGTTAATTTTAAGAATCATAACCTCCCAAATTTATTTCAGTAATCCATTTATACGTTTTGAATCAAACAAGCACCGAATCACAGTATCACTGAATACATAATAATAATTGTACCCTTCGTTCGACTTTGTGGTCTCCTGATATACAACTATTACTAATGTCAAATGTAAGTATATAAAAACCCCTATTTGCTATAATAACTACTTAATATTTAACTGTAAATTGGAACCCCTTGTTATTAATAATCTTACAAACCGAATGCAGAATCTCAGGCTTAACTCTTTTCCGTGAAAGTTAACTACAACCCTTTCCTGTTGGTTTTGTTTTAGTACTCTAAAGCCCATAAATATCATTGTTTCAATTAAAGGTATCTGAGATGGTACTTAATGTTATTTCTTTGGGAAAACTAGAGCTAGGTATTACCTATAGCTTTTATGAGTAAATAATGTACTATCTATGATAACATCTACTAGTTAAATATGTAAACGGTCCCGTTATTAAAACAATTGTTATGGTAGGCATATATAACTAGAAACCTTCTCCTAAAATGACTTGAAAATAATTTAACCAATTTGTTTCAGGACTCTGCTTGTTTATTGAAAATGTAGGAGCATCTGTGGAATTAAATCTTACTACATGGTACCTAACCCTGAATGCATTTTGAAAATATATGAACAGCTGCTGAATGAAGTTCTACAACAATGTATTGGTTCCTGAATAAAATACCAGAATATTACCATAGATGTTGGTATTCCTATATTTTTACTCTTTTCAGGTATCCCAGATTTATTAATTATACTTCCTAATCCCCTTTCATAAATAATTCTTGTAGTAAAGGTTATATGTTAAAAAGGATAAAGGTGACACACAAGGAAGTTCTCAAACATTTTCTGCCTTACTTAGATTGATCCTAGTGGAGAAGTCTCAGCTGAGTTTACCTCCAGTCTCTTTGTACCAATTAATTACTGACCATTTTTGCCTCTCGGCTGATACTTCAATAACTGAATTTAAGTCTGAACATATTGTTTCTATTAAACTATTTTGTCGCACTAAAATGATATTCCTAACTAAGGCAGAAATTGCTAATATGAGATTAATATATCACAGTTTAAATTTCAAAAGCCACTTACCTTACCGTCGAGTTATTAAAAGGGTATATGTACAACATAAGTATTTTTACAACATCTAGATTGTGAAGTTAATATTTTAGATATTCCAGCTTGTATCAATAAATATAACAGGTTAGATCAAAATTAATTAAAGCTTACCGCAATTCTTATTTAATGATTGGAAGGTCTAATTTCTATACTTTAATCTTGCTTTTTTGGTAACATTAAATAATAATTAGATAGAATTAAATATTTTGTTAATTGTAATGAAATGTACATATTCCCCTTTTGCACAAAACAACAATAAAATATAGGTCAATAAAACACAAATCACAGTATATTTTATTACACAAAATAACATCAAAATTCAAGTAAATTCATAGGATATGTGCACGAATTTTAATTATTACTTTATAGTAACATAATATGGTTTACTTCTTTGATACTTCATCCTGGAGTTATTAATTCAAAATTTAATCATGATTACACTGCAAATAGTCACAATGCTTTCATGTTTGTTGGAAGGTCAAATGCCTGTACATAATCATTAAGGAACGATAGTAAATAGCTAATTGTATTGTTAGATGTAATTGATTCGTGCACATTCCCCTTTTAACGCAACACAAAAAATAAAACACATCAAAAGGAACCCCTCCCTAACTCCCTAGCCCTACATTCCGAGAGACTACAAACAGTATAGCTGCATGCCCTAACTGCCTGCCCGAGTTCCTAAAGAAGCCCTATCAGCCTACATTATAAAAGGATACTCTGCTACCCGAAATCCAGACTCAGATTCCGGACTGCTATAAAAATAGCAGCACTAAAGGGGTCTTGGTTCAGCAGAGGTATACTCACCCAATAGGTCCTGATTCCCCATCCAAGCACTCAGAACTTTAAATATTAGCCAAGCTCTTCCGTCCTCTCCGTCCCGCGTCGTGCTAAAAAAAAAATCCCTTCATCTTCTCCCTCCACCCGTTTTATACTCGAACCATTCCCCCCACCGACCCTAACATTCAGCGACCAGAAAACCTAGACCCGTATCAATAACGAAAAAGGGTCCCCGTAACGATTCCCCATAGTCCCAATAACGAGTTAAAACGTAAAAACGTCCCAACAACGTCTCGTTAGTTCTCTTTATACTGGTCGCTCTTGCTTCCAACAGATTACGTAAGTTTAGTATGGACAAGCGCAATTATAATCTGAATATTTAGTACCTATGTAACCGAGCCAGATAATTTGTCCTTCCTTAATTCCGTGTCCAATTACATAAAAGGTTGTTAAACCCTGCCTCTTATATTTGTTTAATAACATAAATGACTAATTCTGAGATTACTGATTATCCTATAGCGAACCGGTAATCAACCAAACGAATATAATATATGTTCTAATGGAATCGATATTAAATAGGTAAGAAAAGAAGGAAGAGGTACTTTTATTTTGCAGCCTGTGTTCATTAATTATCTATTTTAGGTATTCCTGATTATGTTCTGCTTACGTATTACTGTTTATCTGTTTGTATGCACCCGAGCTAACAAGAAGATACCACGGATATTTTTATACGCCCCTACAATTATTTAATCATTCATCTTTCTTTATTTCAATCTTTAATATCGTTATAAATTATTTCAAGCTTTATAAAAGTAAACGATAAATGTATAAACCGATTTTGTCAAGGCATATCCATAATAACATTCTATACCCGCATAATCTCACTCTTTCTAACTACCTTCTTTTATTTTCTTACAAGCAAACAACATCATCGTACCCTATCGCTCTGATCCCCGTAACAAATTAGTATGACAGTTCAAACATAATGTTATAGCGACAAAGTACCAACGTGTCTATTCTTATCGCCGCCTCGCCAGTTAATTGGTTTAGGCTTTATAACTACCCTACTTTATTTCGCTAAATATAGCCGCAACGCAACTGTACCCCGTCGCCCCAACGCTTCTAACAAATTAATATGGTAGCTCAAACATAACGTTAAAGCGACAAAGTACCAAAGTGGTTTTTCATATCACCATTTCGCCATTTATATGTTTTAAGCTTTATAACTTATATATTTGAATACGTCGACATATTGTACTAATATTTAAGTACACATCTGACCTATTCTATTGTTTAAAAACCCAGTATTATCTCTCGTAACCATATTTATACCTTTATATGATCAGACAAGTCCTAAGCCTCCTATTTATAATAAGTAGTAGACGATATATAATTTATGATTATGTAAGCAAAAAAAATTATACCCTATATATATCTATATATTTATACATATGCTGGCTGACTTGGGGTCAGTACATCACCCCCCTTTGGCCTTAATAATTTTCGGATTTCGTAGAAGACGCAC
This sequence comes from Acleris holmiana, assembly GCA_949316455.1. Lineage (NCBI taxonomy): Eukaryota > Metazoa > Arthropoda > Insecta > Lepidoptera > Tortricidae > Acleris > Acleris holmiana. The sequence goes on from OX438766.1 coordinate 13,194,118, forward strand.
AATTAATAAGACCAAATCTACTTATAGGATCCTACATAAACGCAAAATTCAAACCATGTATAAATATGTATACCTCCCCATTCCTACCTACCTATTCTTTAACTTAAAATCCTCTTATTATTTTTTTTTTTTCACTTATAAGGTCTCTTATCGTTCTGTCGAACCAAGAAGTAAATAGTTGAGTCAGTTAAAATCAGTTTTTTTATATTTCCTTTTAATCTTCTTCTAAGTAAATTAACAATAACACCAAAATTACACATTTAAATCAATAAAATATATATCAAACACTGCGTTCAAAGTCCTCCACCCCACCTTCTCCCCTATTTACAATCTATAATTCACCATACACTGGCGGTATGGTTGTAGGCACCACACGAATTGATTCGGCAATTCCATCCATGAAAGTATATAACTCAGACGGCCCAGGATCTTCGGCAACGTAGGTCTTTGTGACCTTAAAGGTGTCGTCACCCTTTATTACTCAATATAGTTAGATACTACAGATTGAGCATCTAAATTATGCCGACTTCTATTTTACCTACTCAGACTGTTATTGCTACTAATTTGGCACCTTACTTTCCCTATCATCCATCCAACAAATCTTCTACTACAACCCTACATACACACTTATGTAATTCATACATATTTGTATATTTTCAATATCACAAGTAAATCCCACTTCAACCCAAACAAACATTATGTCCAACACACATACCTATACACATCCAAGCAGCTATACTTATTCAGTCAACTATTCCCGCGCATTCGCATTCAACTCTAAAATATAATTTACTATGCTTTACCGAAATTTATAGGCTTAAAGATTGGATAAAACTTATTTTTTTTTCTTACTCTATTCAACCTACCTGACTATCCTAATGCTTAATACTAATTTATTAATTCTCTCCCACAACTATAGTGACCTATTGTACTAAAGTAATTAAGACATGAGTTTATATAAGCGTCCACTCTTTGTTCAACCAAATAAAGATCATTCTTGGCAATTAAACGGGGAAATAAATTGTTATTGTTTAATAAAGATCAACATTGAAAGATTTACCTATTTCATTTTCCCAACTTCCATAATAGTATTTCAATATCTGGTTATTAAAATAATGAAACAAGTAAGATATTTTGAATAAGTTAAGTACCCCATAATGGTCTTAGAATAAATATATGTATTCTTTTGAAATATGTGATAAAAAAAATGTTTAGCATCCCAACCTAATTTAACCTAACCTTCTGTTTATCGTACTAAATTTTAACCTCCCTAATTTCATAGTTGAACCTATATTATAATAAGTTGTATTTTGTACATGTAATCATAACATAGAATTAATATAAAGATAGGATAGATGTAAGTCAACATATTCTGTTTACATCTGATAAAGTAGACTTAAGCAAACCTAATGTGCTTAATTTTCGTATTTTTCTTATAATAATCAAGAGTAGCTGAATTCCACCCAAATTCGATATATCATTTGTTCATAAGTACCGACCTTTATTTTAATTATAACTACCTATACTTTGCGAACTTTCTGAGCAAATGTTCACCCCCCGAAATACGTAATATTTTAATTTCTAAAACACCTATGAAGCACTAATCCATTTACAATAATTAAACTAACACCTTATACTACCTTAACCAACAATAGGTTAGACTAGGGTTCAAGTTCACCCCCCTAACCATACAATTAACTAAATCCTTAAACCCGCTATAACCTATCAAATTTTTACAAGAACTGCTAACTGACCTCATCTACCATGGATCTCGAGGGAATCGCGTAGCCTATGAACTTCGACGGAACCCAAGCTAAACTCCCAATTTCAATATATTCCAACGAAACCGGCACAGCCGCTTTCCCGCAAAACACATCAACCAAACTAACAACCAGGGTCCACTCTCGCACTTATAATACTAGTATAGAAACAAGGATTTTAACCTAAACCTACTTAAAACTCCCTTAAAGTTAATTCATAAGTGAACTCACCCCCCAGATTAGTTAACTATTTTAATTCCTAAACCCCACCTAGAAAATCTCTAATTCTACAACGTTTCTTAAGTTGTACTAGCCTTTCCTTTTCCGTTTAATCCCTAACTATAGTTTCAAGTTTTATAAATAATCTAACCCTGTAAATCGTCTGTGGGAGTCTAATAATTACTCTTAATAATAGTCGACTACTAACGCCATCTAACCCCACACGGAAGATCTAAGGCCAGAAAGTCACTTATTTAAGTAATTAGTTCTAAGTCGCACAATGGAAGTCACTTTAACGGTAAAGTGATTTCCTACATCGCGCTGATAGGATTTTCCCAAATTAAAAGACCTTCCCGCTGCAGTGACATGTAAACATTGGTCTTCCTAATCTAAACCAGACTTTGCCAACCCTTTATCAGTCGCACTCGAAAGTTTTTACTATCCTTTATATCTATACTATAATACACCAAACATTAATTAACCTAATAAATCCTACTGAATAACCGCAAATAAATTAAATTAAAATAAGTGTGTGTGATATTTTATTTCAAACCTGACAGAAGTAGCAAATACAGAATAAATGACCTCTCCAACACACCTTTTTCGACCCACTCCATTTCACGAACATCAAATGTAGGCTAGGACCGAGCTTCATAAGATTTCCTTACAGATCTCTATAAAACCCAGCCAAAGCCTATTAAAATTTAGCCATATAGTGACCCAGAATCTAATCCTGGTCACTCACAGTACCAAATTCTATCAAAATTTAGCCGTAGTAAACCCGAATCTAATCCTGGTCATTCACGGCACCAAATGTAACGATACCGACCCCACAGCAGTCAAGAGTGAGTCGCATAACATAAATAAATATATAAATAAATATAAATAAATAAATATCTACTTATAAAATAATTGGCCAGCGTGATCATCTAGTTATATAAAGGTAGGACCCCAAGTTAAACCCGTGTGTAACCAGTTCGTTTAAGGAATACTCGAGGTGTGTTGGAAAGGTTTAGGAAACATTAACTTTAATTTACTAATTCAGAGGCTTCTACTGTATATTACCTACCTAATTTTATATATTCCATTATAATCTAATACCTAACTTTACTTAGATAATATTTGATTCAACAATTCATCTTACAATCTTTCTTATTTCCCTACTGTGTGAATCCATCCATAATAAACATGCCCTATGTTCGACCTAAGATAAACATATTAATGTGTCAGCAAAGTTACTAACTTAACCCATCTAATTAATTTATTCAAGTTTGAATAGGAAATGTTGTTCGAATGTCCTAGTATTATAATAAATCTTTCACATACGGTAAAGCTCAATTTTGTATGAACTTCCTAAAGTTTAATAATCTTAATAACTATAGTCCTAAGCTTCAAATTCAATTAATCTTTCATAATTTCGTATCCGAAGTGAGATAGATTGTGAAACTGCTAGTTCTTTTAATGTAGATGTAAGTTTTCTTGATTAATGGAACAGAAGGAGATAACTAATTCCCTATGGGTCCCTTTTGTAAATAAATACAAAGAGAAGGGCAGGCCCCTCCTAGCCATTACACTTAGGCATCATCCGCCTGCCCCTGTGCGGCTCGACAACCTGACGGGGCACCGCTCCACCCAAAGCAAGAGTTGCTGTCCCACTTACAAGGTTAGTAGTGTCTGTGTAGGTTAGTCAGGTCTCCCCAAGAGAGATCCTACCCCAAGGGCCGCGTTGAACTGAACCGGGATGGTGATATAATGTCGCTACTATTAAATCTAGTGAGTCTCCCCTAAAGCCATCTAAATTCGAGAGCATAATCAAAGGACCTAGTTTTTGCTGGTACATAATGGATGCCACCTCAGCCTCGTTTCCACAGCTTTGAAGTAAGGGCCTCATCTCCACAGCCTATACTTGGGAGGGCGCCTCCAAAAGAATCCAGGTCCACTAGGCAAAGATTCCTACCTGATCTAGCGCCCTTTAGAAGAGACTTTTGTAATACCCACGTTCACCAAGAGACAACCTAGCCCAATACGGATCAACTATGAATTGTCGACCCTGCAAGCAGTAGCCGCCCATTCCATAGCCAAGAGCCGATAAATTGCCGCTAAATTATCACCCGTGTAACGGGCGAATCATTTGTCCAATTCTTATATTACATTACATTAGTTTGTAATTGACAACCAAATGTTGACTAAAATGATAATTGAACAATAACTCGATATCAAACTATGCGACTTATTAACACTGCATTCACGGCATTCTTCAATTTATACCACCAGCCCGGAGTCATTTTAAAGGTAAAACTCGAAATTTTGTTTCATTGAATTCGTGACAACCAATTAAGTATTGTAAATATTTTCAATGACTCAATATTTCGATATAACAAATCCAAAAACGTAAGAATTTCTTTATCTATGGTTTTAATCTATAAATACCATAGTTCGGAATTTAACGTTATAAACCAAAATAAAACCTTCCAACTGAAATGTTAACCTGTAATAATATGATTGAACTTCACTCACTATCTCACCTGGACTCAAATTATATAATCATTCTGATACCAAATTTCATTCTCTCCTTGCTACCTTAGCAATGGATCGAATCCAAATATACTGTAACATAATCCCTATAAACCGTTTTTATGAAATAATAATTGTTATAACTTCCATTTACACATACCAACTTTTACAGACAGACGAACGAACAAAATCACATGTCTCTTTGCCTAAGATTAATAGGAACTGGCTTAGTAAAACTAAACTTGTTCATAAAGTCGGCGTATCATAATCCATAAAACCCCTTTTATAAAATAATAATTTGTTTATAACTCCCGTTTACATATACCAACGTTTATAGACGGACGAACGAACAAAAATCACATGGCTCTTTGTTTAAAATAAACAGAAACAAGCTTAGTCTAACTAAGCTTGATCATAATGTCGGAATTACGCCAGCTGCAAATCTAGTATACACGATCTAATCGTAGCTCCAAGACCGCATGTACAAATTCATCATCCTACTACTTATTATTATTATATATATTTTAGCCAATCCATTGACATAACTATCGTTAAGCAGTAGTAATTAAAGCATTCATCAACATCTGTCGTACTTATTAATTTATATCATAAATTAACCTTGATTCCTAAATCATATTTATCGATATTGGGACTGCCAACAAATATGAACGAACTACCTCTCATTCTCCCTAAAGTCTAAATGCCTCCTTTCAAAATTTCATATAAGTATATTTTATCGATTCGTGTCTTATCTACCTATAGTGTAACGGGAGCAATATTTAAGGTGTTGGTTCCCTCCAAATTGTATCCAACATACTACATACATATTGATCATGAATTATTTATATAATTCCTGACACATTTTTCACAAGGCGATTTAACTAGTATTGGTTTCATATAAAACCTCCAAATTCTGAACGGTACAACAAACTAACATACATACGCGATTTCATACGACAGAGTAATAACTCCAGAGTTCCCTTCTACATACTCGTACATATAATTCTACATACTGATACATACATGCCTAATTCTAGCCTGTCTATCGATTTTTACTTCACGAACCATGCGATTTATTTTAACGTACGACATTCACGGTTTCCTAAAGCCGGATTCACAACGACTTTAGTCAGCGATTACGTTCGCTTCGTAATTGCATCCTAGGTATTCACACAATTTATTTCCTAATTCCTTCCAAACTCTACAAGTAGTTATTACATCACATAAAACCAAGCCTCGAACCTGATTCATAATTAATCCCTTGGATTGTAAGCTATTAAGAGATATAAATTAATCTCAATATCACAATTCAAATTCTGAACTCAGTATCATTATTTCCTGTAGTTACTTATAAATATAAACATGATTTAACCTCAAAATCTTTGATAACGATCCGAACCGATTTAAAGTAAACTTCATAATTACTATTCTATAAAACCTAAATTAGGTATAACAAACTTATCATAATTTTCATTTACTTAATCTTACATACAAAATCATCATAATCATAGATAAATATCCAACATCCAACATTCGCAGCCTCCTAAAGTTGGATTCACAATGAATATTTGCCAACGATAATGTAAATTCTAAAATCGCAACTATAAAATCTAGCCTCGCTAGCCTTATCCTAAATTCGAACTCAAAGCTTTATTTCTTTAATTATTAGACCTACTAAATTCTTATAATTATAATATAAACATTAATCTTTGGTCTAGATTTGAACTGACTCAAATGTATTTCTCTAAATATCTTTACGCAAGAGATGCAAAATTAATCGTATCCAATACTCTAAGTCTTTGGTCAAGTATCGAACTGACATTATGTATAGTTCCCTAAACTTCTGAGCGTATGCAGTGCCAAATAACTAAATAACTATATAATTTATTCTTACTTATATAAATTGGCTAAAAGCCTAGCCCTTAAACCTATACATTACAATAGTCTGTGAAGGTACAATAGACGCGCCACAGAATAAGTTCTTGTACTTAATCTGTGAGACGCGCAACTAATCACAGACTACTAAGGGATTCTATGATCAAATAAAGCACTAGTCTATTTTGGGTTTTTTGTTTAGACTTCTCGTAAACTATTGAACAAATAGTTTTTTAATGAAATTTCGGTAATTATCCTTCTATTTACTTCCTACCTGCTTATCTTCGATCAAGTTATTACTACCTAAATTTATTCTAATTTTAGATCTCGGGAAATAAAGAGTTCCGCTTGGCTGAATTAAAAAATACCCCTTTGCCTTATCCCCACTGTTCACCTTAAAACCCTCAAATAACCTGTAGACTCTTAACTTATGTAATCTATACATACAACAAAATCCACCTAATAATCCTATACTTCGTTAACGAATATCTTGTAATTGGATGGTACATTCAGCGCTATTCACCCGGACACAAATCAAGCAAAGCAAGTTCCCTACTCTAATTCACGCCTGGATTTCACATAAAAGATTATAAGTGAAACATCAGTACAGGTTAGTAAATACACTCGTTAAGCATTTCTACTTCGCCCTACAATAAGTAAATACCCTATGCCTATTTGTTCACTTTGGACATTTCAACAACCTACCAAACTAAAGCCTTTATACATAGTGTTATTAATGGACTAGATATTTTTAATCGACTGTCGAAAAATAGCTTCTTTCATATGAATATAATATCTAGGCACTTATGTTTTGATAAAACCTTCTTCTGAAAGTAGGTTAATACCTATTACTTCGTGGTTAATTTTAAGAATCATAACCTCCCAAATTTATTTCAGTAATCCATTTATACGTTTTGAATCAAACAAGCACCGAATCACAGTATCACTGAATACATAATAATAATTGTACCCTTCGTTCGACTTTGTGGTCTCCTGATATACAACTATTACTAATGTCAAATGTAAGTATATAAAAACCCCTATTTGCTATAATAACTACTTAATATTTAACTGTAAATTGGAACCCCTTGTTATTAATAATCTTACAAACCGAATGCAGAATCTCAGGCTTAACTCTTTTCCGTGAAAGTTAACTACAACCCTTTCCTGTTGGTTTTGTTTTAGTACTCTAAAGCCCATAAATATCATTGTTTCAATTAAAGGTATCTGAGATGGTACTTAATGTTATTTCTTTGGGAAAACTAGAGCTAGGTATTACCTATAGCTTTTATGAGTAAATAATGTACTATCTATGATAACATCTACTAGTTAAATATGTAAACGGTCCCGTTATTAAAACAATTGTTATGGTAGGCATATATAACTAGAAACCTTCTCCTAAAATGACTTGAAAATAATTTAACCAATTTGTTTCAGGACTCTGCTTGTTTATTGAAAATGTAGGAGCATCTGTGGAATTAAATCTTACTACATGGTACCTAACCCTGAATGCATTTTGAAAATATATGAACAGCTGCTGAATGAAGTTCTACAACAATGTATTGGTTCCTGAATAAAATACCAGAATATTACCATAGATGTTGGTATTCCTATATTTTTACTCTTTTCAGGTATCCCAGATTTATTAATTATACTTCCTAATCCCCTTTCATAAATAATTCTTGTAGTAAAGGTTATATGTTAAAAAGGATAAAGGTGACACACAAGGAAGTTCTCAAACATTTTCTGCCTTACTTAGATTGATCCTAGTGGAGAAGTCTCAGCTGAGTTTACCTCCAGTCTCTTTGTACCAATTAATTACTGACCATTTTTGCCTCTCGGCTGATACTTCAATAACTGAATTTAAGTCTGAACATATTGTTTCTATTAAACTATTTTGTCGCACTAAAATGATATTCCTAACTAAGGCAGAAATTGCTAATATGAGATTAATATATCACAGTTTAAATTTCAAAAGCCACTTACCTTACCGTCGAGTTATTAAAAGGGTATATGTACAACATAAGTATTTTTACAACATCTAGATTGTGAAGTTAATATTTTAGATATTCCAGCTTGTATCAATAAATATAACAGGTTAGATCAAAATTAATTAAAGCTTACCGCAATTCTTATTTAATGATTGGAAGGTCTAATTTCTATACTTTAATCTTGCTTTTTTGGTAACATTAAATAATAATTAGATAGAATTAAATATTTTGTTAATTGTAATGAAATGTACATATTCCCCTTTTGCACAAAACAACAATAAAATATAGGTCAATAAAACACAAATCACAGTATATTTTATTACACAAAATAACATCAAAATTCAAGTAAATTCATAGGATATGTGCACGAATTTTAATTATTACTTTATAGTAACATAATATGGTTTACTTCTTTGATACTTCATCCTGGAGTTATTAATTCAAAATTTAATCATGATTACACTGCAAATAGTCACAATGCTTTCATGTTTGTTGGAAGGTCAAATGCCTGTACATAATCATTAAGGAACGATAGTAAATAGCTAATTGTATTGTTAGATGTAATTGATTCGTGCACATTCCCCTTTTAACGCAACACAAAAAATAAAACACATCAAAAGGAACCCCTCCCTAACTCCCTAGCCCTACATTCCGAGAGACTACAAACAGTATAGCTGCATGCCCTAACTGCCTGCCCGAGTTCCTAAAGAAGCCCTATCAGCCTACATTATAAAAGGATACTCTGCTACCCGAAATCCAGACTCAGATTCCGGACTGCTATAAAAATAGCAGCACTAAAGGGGTCTTGGTTCAGCAGAGGTATACTCACCCAATAGGTCCTGATTCCCCATCCAAGCACTCAGAACTTTAAATATTAGCCAAGCTCTTCCGTCCTCTCCGTCCCGCGTCGTGCTAAAAAAAAAATCCCTTCATCTTCTCCCTCCACCCGTTTTATACTCGAACCATTCCCCCCACCGACCCTAACATTCAGCGACCAGAAAACCTAGACCCGTATCAATAACGAAAAAGGGTCCCCGTAACGATTCCCCATAGTCCCAATAACGAGTTAAAACGTAAAAACGTCCCAACAACGTCTCGTTAGTTCTCTTTATACTGGTCGCTCTTGCTTCCAACAGATTACGTAAGTTTAGTATGGACAAGCGCAATTATAATCTGAATATTTAGTACCTATGTAACCGAGCCAGATAATTTGTCCTTCCTTAATTCCGTGTCCAATTACATAAAAGGTTGTTAAACCCTGCCTCTTATATTTGTTTAATAACATAAATGACTAATTCTGAGATTACTGATTATCCTATAGCGAACCGGTAATCAACCAAACGAATATAATATATGTTCTAATGGAATCGATATTAAATAGGTAAGAAAAGAAGGAAGAGGTACTTTTATTTTGCAGCCTGTGTTCATTAATTATCTATTTTAGGTATTCCTGATTATGTTCTGCTTACGTATTACTGTTTATCTGTTTGTATGCACCCGAGCTAACAAGAAGATACCACGGATATTTTTATACGCCCCTACAATTATTTAATCATTCATCTTTCTTTATTTCAATCTTTAATATCGTTATAAATTATTTCAAGCTTTATAAAAGTAAACGATAAATGTATAAACCGATTTTGTCAAGGCATATCCATAATAACATTCTATACCCGCATAATCTCACTCTTTCTAACTACCTTCTTTTATTTTCTTACAAGCAAACAACATCATCGTACCCTATCGCTCTGATCCCCGTAACAAATTAGTATGACAGTTCAAACATAATGTTATAGCGACAAAGTACCAACGTGTCTATTCTTATCGCCGCCTCGCCAGTTAATTGGTTTAGGCTTTATAACTACCCTACTTTATTTCGCTAAATATAGCCGCAACGCAACTGTACCCCGTCGCCCCAACGCTTCTAACAAATTAATATGGTAGCTCAAACATAACGTTAAAGCGACAAAGTACCAAAGTGGTTTTTCATATCACCATTTCGCCATTTATATGTTTTAAGCTTTATAACTTATATATTTGAATACGTCGACATATTGTACTAATATTTAAGTACACATCTGACCTATTCTATTGTTTAAAAACCCAGTATTATCTCTCGTAACCATATTTATACCTTTATATGATCAGACAAGTCCTAAGCCTCCTATTTATAATAAGTAGTAGACGATATATAATTTATGATTATGTAAGCAAAAAAAATTATACCCTATATATATCTATATATTTATACATATGCTGGCTGACTTGGGGTCAGTACAGTATCACATACTTGAAAACGCCGCTGGGAAAGGAACTTACAAAGATTTTTTAAGGGGTTAATTATTTGAATCACATTGCATCTACTCGTAATGCTTTTACGTATAATGTAAAAAAAAACGGAGCCTAGACAAGATGCATTCTGTGAAAAGGCCCGCGGCCGCGAAGCAACGTGAAACATGCTTCATAATTAGTCCGTATTCGTATTTTTAACAAATTCTTTATTTGCTTTGTTTCTGAAATTATAATTGGCCTCTTGAAAAAGTAAAGAGGAGAGAACGTTAGTGAATTCAACAACACATTTCAGCTTTTTTGGAACGTAAGAAAAATAGTTCATAAAGGTTTACTGCGCAACAATTAAATTTTGAGCGAAATGAATTTGTAATTATTTAAATAAATAGCTCTCCATATCTCTCTCAGTATCCGCGTCTAATCTGAAATCCTTTCGTGTAAGATATCCGGTAGGGTTGCATGTTACAACGGAGGAAAGTATTTACTTAGTATATTTCTTGTTGCTTGTGATTGGATTGGATCGATGCGCCTCGGGGAACAAGTCTAGTTAGTGGTTGGTTTTGCACATTATTTATATAAAGACGAAGATAACAAAAATGCGAGATAATCACACAATCACTACGATAAAGCTGTTTTCTAGATGCGATAAAGGACCATTAAAAGGTAGAACTATTTAAAGTGTTGAAAATTTACTACAATTAATGATTGTGGGTATTGTACATAGTGTAAATGACGAAGTTTACCTAAAATGGATACTTAATTAAATGCAAGATAGTAACTTGTCAAAGTAGGTAATATAAGGATAGTCAAAGTGGAGTAGATATCGCATATCGCAATCGATTTATTTTGTTGAATTAATTGGCGGTTGTCAGATAAGATACTTTTCACAATAAATCGATATTTACACAATTGAGAACTATGAACACGCCGAGATCGTGCGCCGGGTTTATGATCTGCGAGGAGTTATTATAACGTGGCTATGCAGTTAATTTTACGGCGAGCATAAAGGACAGAGGTATATATAACATAGCTCCGTCCTTTTTTCTCAGCGTAAACTGAATTGCATATCATGTCATGATAACCCCCAGGAGTCGCCGTACGTGCGTCTCGTTCGTTAATTGCCTGACATTCAGTTCACACACTCGCTCCAGACAAAGGAAACTTTTATTCTCAATCAATGGTTTGGTTGACAATAGCTAAGTATACTGTGATATAAGAATTGTTCAGTTTTAATTAAAATTTTGAAATGCTGCATAATTGCAAAGATAAAGTACCATAAGCATATTTATTTATTTATTTATTTATTAAAGGAAATCCAACAGTTGCAGTTACAGAATAGAGCAAAGGATTAAGAAATACAGAACCAATTAAAGGATCTCACATATAGTAATATAGTAATATCTAACGCAACTTTTATAACTGTATGAATAATTAATATATGTATTGGAAAATGGGGTTTTTTAAATATTGTTAATAGCATGCTAATACGGTATGTCCAATAGTTTAGCGTGTCTTGTTCAACTCCAAGTACGATACCCAGGCAGGTAAGTATGTATTTTTGGTCACAGCCGTCACAGGTATGAAGGTGCTTATTCGTAACTATTCGATTACATAACCTAGAAATCGATAGGGTTAGAATTAAATATTGTCTACGAGTATTATCCTAGAACCAATCATTGTAATTTTACCATAATTGTTTGTCAACAGCTATGTTTATCCATAAGAATAAATAACTTTAGTCACAATAGTTTTTACATATTCTTGTATTATAATTGTATGTATTAACCTTAAGTAATAAATAGTTATACAATTCAGCAGTAATTCAAAATATACATATTTAATATTAACTAATACGACACTTTCAGGGAAACCAAATATAAAAATAAGTTCACTAAATAGAACATCGCGGCGTCGTGTCACGTCTGATAAAATTGATATTGACATCAGCTGTTACCTTGAACTTGGAATATTTATTGTCAGCGAAAAATCTAATCGAATTTTGATAGGTAGATACTACACTAGTTAGGAAATGAGTGTTGTTTATGTGCGCCTTAAGTACGTGTTAATAAATATCCCTTTGCTTGTGCAAATATAAAGGTAGGTTTTGACTTTATGATTTTTAATGATTTTGAGAATAAATGTGTATCTTCGACAACAGAAATTTATTGACTAACGATATACTCGTTTTGTTTTAATGTTTGCTAGTTATATTTTCAATGCCTTTCAAGTTCTTATTTGAGTACGAAAGGACACCACTAAGAACCAAATAGCGGTAGGGTGTGTTTTTTCTTGGGTTCCTATTTATAATTAAATTAAATGTAAACTTTAAAACAAACTGCATTTGCCAATATTAATTGTATTTGTATTACTTAATAATAGCCGAATAGATGTTTCTGTCATTCTTTTCTTTATTATTGTCTCTTTGTTCACTGTTAGTATTTGTGATGTTACTATGGCTTTAGGTGTAAGTGTTGAATATTATTGTTTCTAAACTGCTCCTATAAAGGTACGAGTAGGTAAATGTATGCAACTTAAGACGCCTGTTTAAGGCGTCCTATTTAATCAATTAAAAAGTTGATTAATTTTCCTAACCATCAAGTTGCGACTGTTAGCCAAAATGTGTTGTTTCACGAGCAAAGAGAGTGCATAAATTAACATTACTAAATAATCAACCAACATTCGTTTATCTTAACGAGCATCTATCTTAACGCGCGAAAATGGCTCTAAGATATTATCACCATCATCATTACGTTCGTTCCTCCAAGCTTTGTCATATATAGCTTTGATTGTTCTGTCAAATGAGCCGTTGTTACCACATTAAACGACACTTTATCAGATGATTTTATTCCATTATTAGACATAAATACTCAGTATCAATACATCAAATATAGGATGTACGTACAGTCGATTAAAATGAGATGCTATCCACTTTTGGACCTTATAACATTCCAATAAGGTAAAAAATGGATACCTAAATCTCTTTGTAGTGGACACAATTGTACCTACATCGCTAAACTTCAATTTATTTTATCAAACACAGCTGAGCGAACTTCGTAAGAAGTATTTGCTCACATTCTCCGAAATGGTCAATTTTGACGTTTACTTGACACCTCAAACGCCGCAATCAGAGTCAGTCAATGACGATTAAGTCGTTCCTGAGTGACGATTTTTCATTAACAACAAGATCAAGTCTAATCATAAGCAATCTTTAAAAACCCTTGCAGTCGGGTATTACTTTCATTAAAATATATGCCTATGACACTCCCACAACCAAGACAAAAGTATCGACATCTCATATGTTAAAATCCATCAACCCCTTTATGCTGCAGAAATAGACATACATACATACACTCGAAAAACATAACCCTCTTTCTGACTGACGCAGTTGGTTAAAAAGTAACGAGTAAATTGTCTCCTAAATGTCTCTAAGTGCGACGGATGGTCACTAAAACTTAAGTATTGTGCGCAATAAGTACACTAGACATAACATACTAAGTTGACTTTAACACGATGCTTTATTAACTGTTCAACGATGAGGTACATTTTAGCCCTTCATTTATAGGTCCCAATTTCAGATTAAACGTCAATTATTAGAATGTATATATTAGAGTGTTGGTCAAATTTGACTGAATTTTACTTTTTCTGGTCACAACTCACGTCCCATTCACATAATATGTATCCCAGCTGGAATTTTACCCGAAAGTTTACTTGACAAATGCTCTGTCCCGCATAATACCTACCGCTATCCATTATTAAAATGAAAGTTGTGAAAACCAGTGGATACGGTTTCATTTGTACATATTTATACAATATCTCTTTATATAAAGTTGGGAATATAGGTAAGTGTGTTTTAAAACAAAAACCGAGTATTCTAATTACTGAACAAGATCCCAGTAACCCTCAAATATTAATATTCATAAAGGAATTCAATCACCTGCCCTTGAATGGGAATTGGAATAAAAATAAGGGGTTTATTACATCGGGCCGTATTCCAGTAATTGGCAGGTATGCCGACTGAGCATAACTCTGATTACGGGATTCGCTTTAAAAGCAGAATATTAATATTAATAAGTATACAGTCCACGCGTGTTCTGCTGGGCGAAGTGCGGGTGCCTCGAGCCTACTACGACTAAACTTAATTAAATTGTAAATGTTTATTGTAATAGTAATTTGTATATATCTGAAAATAAGACGTAATAGTGAAATGTATTAGATTGTAAAATATAAACCAGGCATGTATGTTTCCTACGATGTACTTCTTAGTGTTAGATTAGTTTTTAAACGAGAAGATCAACATGTTCGTCTAGTCCCCAATGATACTGCAAAATTTAACATTATATTTTTCGCATAAAATAAAGCATGTCAATAAATAAACTAAAGTAGTTTGTTATTTTATTTCATAAATTGTCTTTACAGTTGTCATTACCACATACGCATATTTTGATTAAAAAAAAAGTAGCTAATTTTTTAATAACATGAGTAGAGTACCAAATAAAGTATCATAGCATTACGTTACGCTATAAAATAAATTGTCGAGGTTATTGTAATGGAACGTCGATATTTTCAGAATTTTAACCGATCCGATAACGATTTTAAGAAACTATAACTTATGCTTACCTTCTGGATGTAATTGACAATAAAATTGCTCGATGACGAAACAAAAAGACTTTAAAGTTGTGTTATAAAAAAGAAACCAGAACTAGGAATTGGGTGACATCAAGCTAAAGTATTAGGAAGTAGCAGTAGTCGAATTGAAACGCAAATAGCGCTTTAATTAATTACAGTAGAATTATTTTAAGTTAACCACTGACAGATGAATTGCCTTCAATTAATTTTCAGCTTTAAACTCATACAACTAAAATAGTTATTATTAAATCGGTAGACGTGCGTAACAGCATTCTGAAAATTGCTTTATTGGTTTGAAATTAAATTGAAAATTAAAGGAAGGCATAAAAGAATACACCATTATACACACTAAACATTTATTACAGCTTCGTTCTGGTACATGTATATAGGGTAAAGTACTGTATTAAGTTAAGCACACATTTGAAACTATGATCATGAAAGACACGTACAGGTTAATTTACTCATAATGGTCTAAGCAAAGTCAAACAGCTCAAGCTACACAATTTTAAGGAAAATAAGTATCAGGCTTTGAATCCCAAAGGCTAGTTATCACAATTCTTAGTTTAAATAATGCGAAGGAGGCTAAGCAGAAAATTAAAGCAACTATAGGAACGATACACTTATCGGTTTTACCACTAAAATCAGCAAGGGTAGCTACGCGATATTCTTCGAATAGAACCTTCCTTGATGCTCCTCGAAGTCAAAGTGCCGCCATCTCTTCCCGGAGGTCCCTCCATGCCGGTGTCGTCAGGTTAGACAACATCACGAACCGGCCGGAAATAGCAGGGCAACAACAGGCTTGCTCTCTGTTAGTGGTAAACTTACAGTAATCGTAATGTACAACGTGAGATCTGTATGCTACCCACTAATTCCTTTCATTATTCAGCTGTGTGATTACCGGCTTAGATTAGTATCACTCCATGTCTTTCCGTGGAAGTTGTAAGAGGCGACTAAGGGAGTAAGGGCTTGTAGTTTTGTTAGGCGTTCGGCTTGCAACCTGTCACTAATATAAACTGGTAAACATCTAAGCTTGTCTGGGCAAAATGTAGTTTCAGAATTAACAACAAGTTATTAGAGTTGTTGGTAATTCTGTAGCTCTGTCGGGTTAGGATCATAAAACACACTTTCCTGAAATATGCACTTTCTCTAAAGGTGCACTTCTTTAGAAGGGTCATTTTCTCGAAAGGTACACTTTCTCTAAAAGTGCACTTCCCGATATGTACACTTAGTCAATAGGTGCAGTTTCCCAGAATGTGCACTTTTACAAAAGCTATATTTTCCCTGAAAGTACTCTTTAGGGATAGGGGTATCCCTGTTTTATAGTGCTAAGAGTTTCTATGAAATAGTGCAAATGCAAACAGACTGACACACAGAAGGTCGGACAAAAGGACGGACGGACGGACAGAAAGACCAAAACTATAAATGTTCCGTTAAAATATTTGGCTACTTTGGATACTTCTTACTACATACATGAGAAAATGGGAAAGTGTACATTTCGGAAAAGCATGCGTTTTGGTAAAATGCACTGTTTGAAAAAGTGCACATTTCGGGAATGTGTGCGTTTTGGAAAAGTGGACTGAATGAAAAAGTTCACATTTAGGGAAAGCCTGCGTTTTGGAAAAGTGTACATTTTGGGAGTGTACATTTTGCGGAAAGTGCACCTTTGCAGAAAGTGTACATTTCGGGAAAGTGTGTTTTACTAGCCTAACCCGCTCTGTCTACCACTCTGGAAATGAAGGCGTGAATGTATGTATGAATGTATTATGCGGGAAGGGTACAAAATCAAAAAACCGCCGAACGAAATGTTTTTTTCAAGGCGGTAATTTGAGTCCTATAGTTCCTAAAGCTTTACAGAGTGGAAAGGGTTCGTCCGAAGTGGGGTAAAGTCTGTTACAAAATGAATGAAAAATAAAGTATATTAAAGTTTTGGTAGTTCTTGCGAATTTAAGGAAAATTAATAAGTATTTCAGAGTGCTCTTATAAAATGTTAAGTACTAAATAAATGCACTTTTAACGGTCTTTCGAGGCAAACCCACTGTAAATTATTACTAGATATACCTAATCAATTTGAAGAACACGTAACACTTAGATCTTCTGTGTCGTTTAAATCGCTGAAGGATCGTAACTCCAGACAACCATAAACTTTTTACTAACTTACTTTAATTCAATGGAGCGAGACGCTGGCGACCCATATTAAACTTTTGGGAGGTAAAGTTTACAAAATCTAACAAGCACTGTCGACGGAGAACAAGTGATTAGTCAAAAGATGGAATATCTTTAAAAAAACTTATTTGAATAGTGTGTCAATACTAAATTGATGGCAGAGAAGTAAAATTTACGACAACAGCCAAAACTTGATTTAGTTAAATGTTCAATACGTCAAGAGTTCCGTCGCCGTTATATCTTACATGATTTAGTTAGTAGCAATAATAATTAGTCGCTTGTATATGAAAAACCAATCTAGTGTACTGAGTCGTGATAGATATGATTCCTTGTTAGGGTTCCGTAGGCAAACTAGGAACCCTTATAGTTTCGCCATGTCCATCCGTCCACAGCCTGGTACAGAGACTCTTCGTACTAGAACAAAGTGGTACAATAAACTGTAAAAAGGGTACCTCCCCTACGCGTAACGTGGGGATGTAATGTTTTCTCGTCGGATAGGTCTTTCAAAAATATGACGGGTTTGTGAAAAACAACAACTAAACAACTTTCTGATTAAGGGATACGTTTATGAAATATTAAGCTTTAAAGCGCAAATTTTTGTTAGAGTCAACTGTGTAAAAAATACAAATATTAAAAAACAGAAAAAAAAGAAAGCGCATTAACGAAATTAAAAGGAAAACTATCACCACCCGTACATTACAAACCCGTTATATTTTTGGAAGACCTATCCAACGACACCTCACATGGGGCAGACAAGAAAAAAATATATACCGCGTTTTGTGTAGGGGAAGTATACTAAAAAAAATGATTTTTAAGATTTTTTCACCACTTTGTTATGATCAGGCTATCTAGGGCATTCCCCAAAAAAGTACCTAAAGTTAAGGACAAAAATTAACAACGGTAAATTTTCCATTTTGACACGAAAATTAGTCGTCGTATATTTATATACTGCCCTAGTAAGCCAACAGGCGGTATTTCAAATTAAATAAGCATAACAAAAAACACAAATAAATAAATAAATAAATAAATAAATAAAATAAAATAACAGATTTACACCTCACCTGTTAGTAATATGGTTGAACTTGCTACAGGAGTTTTGTCTGAGAGGCCACTATTTCTCTTAAAGCAGTAATAGTTTCGTGCCGTAATGGAAAAATTCCCATTATTATTTTTTGTTCTTAACTATAGGTACTATTTTGGAAAACGCGCTCTCTAACCATCTGTCATAAAACAGAGTTTTTGTTTACTTTAGACTAAAGGTCTATTTGTGACCATTCGTCATTTGTGTAGACAAATTAATTTTTACAACTAAATAAAAGTTGAAGACATTTTTTTAAACAATTAAATAAACGTAGCCCCGGCTAACACAAAACATACAAATTATATTTTATTTTAAAGATATAATAATATGTCGAGTCTTATTGCTATTGGGATCCTTTGTCATAAAATAGCCGAGACGTACCTAAGTATAAATATAGGCAAGACTTATCAAGGCCAACAATCTATAACGGAATAACAGAATATTTAATACATTTGGTGAAAAAGTGGTACGTTTTGTAGCTGTATATCGTGCGGAAAGTTGGATTCGCGAAATAGTGATTTTCACTTTTCCATTTTTTATAATTTACTGTTGTTCCAAGCCATGCATCTAACCAAAGAGTTTGCATGTTCAACCACTTTATTTATTTTTAGATTACGTCAATTAGCATTGAACTTATACAAATAGGTAATATTATTTAAAAGATTAAAATTGCGTAACTGCTTCAGTGATAAAATAGTTAATAGTAATATTAAAAAATATTCAACAGAGTTTTCATAAAGATGACTGAATGAGCATTAATAATGATCGATCAGATGAGTTTTAAGGTGGATTCACGTTACACTAATGCCAACGCCGGGTCTGGCCCCAGCACGGCGTAACGTTAATCCGCCTTTATGCGTGACCACTGGCTAAAGTAAGTGAACGCCTGGCTGATTGAGTATTATATATGAACGACCGTTGGCTTTCGTACACCATATAATAAATTTATTTGTTAATAAATGTAATATAAATGAATGTAAGTATTTATTACTTTGTAGGTAATGTTTTTTAATTAAATTAGTATGGAACATTAAATTGCTCCGCTAAATGATTTGTTTTTATGCTGAATGGTCACAACCATTGCCATTTTGTAAAGTCTGTGTCAATTAAAAGTATAATTGACACTTTTGATACTTTTATTCACTGTTTTATTTTTGTTTCATTGATATTTTTTCGCAAATTTATTAAAAAACGTTGTTTAATACACGTGCGGAGCTGTCACTTTTACT
Organism: Acleris holmiana; assembly: GCA_949316455.1. Taxonomy (NCBI): domain Eukaryota; kingdom Metazoa; phylum Arthropoda; class Insecta; order Lepidoptera; family Tortricidae; genus Acleris; species Acleris holmiana. The sequence goes on from OX438766.1 coordinate 13,213,865, forward strand.
CGTCCCCAGTCTTGTCGCTTGCAGCCCAGGGGCCCTAGCCAAGATGCAAACGCTCCTAACGTTTTTCTTTTCTATCGCTCAAAATGTATGGGATGACAGTCGACCGAGTGCTTTATCGAAACTCACGAGAATGTCATCCAATACATTTTGAGCGATAGAAAAGAAAAACGTTAGGAGTGTTTGCATCTTGGCTAGGGCCCTAGGCCGAGACACGTTGGGACTCGTGCAAAATGACATTCTTTACGCACTTGTATCAAAATGTACTGATTTCAAACATCAACATTCGGATTATTGCAATAGAGCGAACACGGGTACATTCATTTATTAACCTTTTCAAGATTCGTAACAGCAGTTCGCAAAAAAAATATTTTATTTTCTTTAATTTGATCGGGCAAATATCGTAATTAAAAGGCAATATTGTGAAACAAGATGATTTCGTAATGCGTAAGGTAAGGCACGCATGTGGCACTGTAGAGGACAACAACACTTTTTGGTGGACAGGGGGGTTATTATGACGTAGCTGTGCTCTTCAGTTTATACAGGATACAGGTGCGTTTGTAGGAAGTCTCGCAAACCTATGTTACATTTGGCATTAAAGGTTTATACTTACTCGTACTTTGACTGACTTTGTTCCCTAGAAACTCACAATTTTTACCGTTTGTAATGTTATCCTATGTTCGGTTTTTTACAAAGTGTTGTTAAATTCACAGCGCCGGTATAAATACTGTTGTGTAAATGCCCTTTTTATGTCGTAGAGAAGGCAGGCGAGCACACAGGCCACCCGATGATACACGTAGGTGGGATCTGAGACCCTAACACATTTTAATTCTCAAGACTCCAATCCAAGGACTACAAATGCGCTGACAACCCTGAGGACTAGGATCCAATGCCTATATGCTGACGCTATGTCTTAACCTCCCACCGGAACATAACAACGCGAATACTGCTGCTTGGTGGTAGTTTACAAAATAAGATGGTGATAGCGCTCCTGACAGAGCCTGCTCAAGGTGCAACCACCACTAAAGTATATAATAGTATGTATATCTAAACACGTAGCTATAACAATATTAAAAGTTCAAAAAAAAGAAAAATACACAGGCCTGGGGGTTTATCATGACATAACAATGCAGTTCTGTTTACGCCCAGAGAAAAGGACAGAGCTATATAACTGTCATAGCTCTGTCCTTTTCTCTGAGCCTAAACAGAACTACATAGCTAGGCCATGATAACCCCCCAGGTCCACATACAGCATGGCCGCGACACCTCGTGTAGTAGGAGAGACGCCGCGGTCTTCAGGTAAAGGAGCAAAATAAATAATATCGGGGGGCAATCTCACATAAATTGACCTAGCCCTAAACTTAGGTCTAGGCTTGTACTATGGGCACTAGACAACGATAAACATAATTACGCGTACATAGAGAAATAAACACTTTAATATATAGAAACATATACAAATACTCGTGTTCATCACACAAATCTACCCTTACCGGGATTTGAACCCGGGGCCACTTGTTTCAAACTACTTCGAAGGCAGGGTCACTATCAACTAGCTCAACGTGTCGTCAAATGTCAACACAGCGATAATTCAGAACAAAATTACTCCTTACGTCACAGCTGTGCTACTTGTTGTAAATGTGTAAGAATGGCCACCCACACTTTGCCTTATGATTTATATTTACTCTCTTTACGTTTAAAGGACTAAATGATGCCAGGTGTGTACATAGTGATGTCATATTACGTAACTATAACCTTAAAATTTTGACCGGAAGTGAAGCATTTTCTCAAACTTCCGGCCACTTTAAGGAGCGATAATCTTGTGATCCATGCTCAGTAATTTTCCGACCGTCTGTGTGGAGAGGTGGGAAGTTTAACATTTGACCAAAAATATTTAGGCCAAACGGCAGGCTCCCATTTTATTTTGTTGTCATATGACGTAGGTAATTTTGGACCGGGCTCACGGACTAACAGCACATCTCTTCGCGTCAGGCTCTAAAGGTCGTAGCCAAGATGCGATCGCTAACTAGCGTTACTTTTCGTTTTGTGTATAAACCAATCGCGTCACTGTTACATCACGTCTTAAGAATAGTCACGTGATCTACCAGTGACGCAATTGGTTTAAAAACAAAACGAATAGAAACGCTAGTTAGCGAACGCATCTTGTCTAGGGCCTCTGCACGCCCCACGCTGCGAGGATTTCATATGAGCGTGATTTCAGTAAAGCGCTATGTTCTATTTTTTACGAGATGTTCTTTGGTAAGTACATGATATTATTAGCTTTTTGATGGGATACTACTTGAAAACATAACGAAAATAACTACTAGACTTAATTCTCATATTTTTCATTTCGAAGGTAAATAATTGACTATCTTAATATCTAACTGGATCAAGGGTTAGGTCAGTAAAGCATTTCCCCTTGACACAACACGTACCGAAGTTACAGGGTTCTCTACAGAGAGAAATGGTAGTTCGGTAGTTAATCCCCTACCTTGAATATGGCGTCGCTGTTCATTTGACTGATATTCTCAAACAAGCTTAACGTTATTCAAAGAAGGGAAGGCTAAATATATGGAAATATATGGAATATACATTTGTTCTAAATTTTGTTGCAAAACTAAAAGAAAAACATCTAAACACCAACAAACATCAATTAATTCCTGAGTACACCAGTTTTTTAACAGAAAACCACCTGATAGATCGATTCTTCAACGGAACCTAATTACTCTAAGCCTACGTTGACCATCTGTCCTAGCCTTCAAGAGCTAAATCTCTTGAACGCTGATAAATAGCAGGGTTTTTCACAGAACATGCTTTATTACGGCGGATTTCTCAACAAATAAAATATACAGGCAGATACAAGAAACCGATTTTTTATAGTTTGTTTTATAAAATGCCAAAGGTGCATGTATGTATTGGGTGATTCTTCGGGGCCCTGATTTTTCACGTCCGGGGGCTTAGTACAATGAACTCTTAGTTTATAAGGTTGTTTTTTTTTTAGGAGGTGACTGATATTCATGTTTAACTGGGACATCGGTCGATTTTTGTGTAACTGATTCTAAACTTAGACAAAAAAAATAAAAAACCCATTATTCTTACTACTCTGTCGTGTCCGTTCTCCATTTTCTTGAAATCATATGATAATAACTTAAATTTAGTCAACTTTATCAATATCTTGAGTGACCACATACAAAGAAGATTAGTTGTTGAATTAAAAAAATTCAACAAATATTTTTTACATGCAATATTATTCTTATAATTGTGGATTTAACATTTGTCCGCCGTAAAATTCTTATTACTCTGGAGCGGGCTTCAATCAGGTGTATCATAAAGATATTTAAAAACCTAGCGAAAAGTGCCACGTGGGCCGGTTTTTAGTCGCGTTCCGAACGTGTCAGGTGGTGGACGTGTCGGCTGATGCTCATCGCTCCGGAGTTACGAAGGTAAATATATCATTACTCTGTCCTTGGTTTAGTAACATTCTTATCACTCTGTTAGATTTTTTAACACGTGTGTAATATTTAAAAAAAATAACTTGTGCTTGATTAACTGCTTTACGTGCTATCTTACCGTAGCATTAACGGTAGCCTTCCAGTATGTTTGTATTATGTGTACCATCAGCTTGTTTTCATTTTTTTCTTACTCCTCTGTCTCTTATTGCTTTGGAGTTATGGACAGCGGAATAAGAAAATCATCAGTTTTCATAGTTCTTTTTCACTTTCGATGTTGTTATTTATTATTTAGATTATTATTATTGTTACTATGTTTACATTTTAATGGCTCCTAGAACAACTTTTTTCTTTATTTTTAAGTTTTTTAAGTTTTGAAAATTTACCGACTGACTTCGATTATGAAGCCTTGTGCAGTTTGTATTTTAATTAAGACCGATTATAAATGGGTATCATTAAATAAAAATAAATAACATTAAAATTAACAATATTTAAAAAATATGCTAAGAAATATTTTTTTAAATACTTATTTAAAAAAAAAACAATATTTCTTAGCATATTCTTTCAGTTATTGTTAATGTTAATGATATTTATTTTTATATAATGATACAAATTAGAACTTTTTTGTTGAAATAGTTTGATTTTAATTTGTATTAAGAATAAATACACAGAATCGTTTCATGCGGACTTGTGTACTTTCATTTTTTATATACATTCTTATATTTTTTAATAAAAATAAGGCTGATTATAAGAATATTGTGATTTATTGAATTGATTAAAAGCACAATGAATAATTACACATTGTTTTATTTTTAAGTAATTTAATCACCGAGAAAATCACATATTTTTTAATATTTTAAACCTATTCTTACTCCTCTGTCGTCATTTCTTATTCCTCTGGGCACAAACATTAAAAAGTTAATTATTTTCTTTACGAGTTCATAAAAATAAATGCCAGAACCATATTCATGTTTCTAAATAATCTACTTTCATGGGAGAATATATTTATTACTCAAATAAGCAAAAAAAAATACGACAGAGGAATAAGATAAAAATCACGACCTCGAAGAATCACCCTATTAATGTATAATTATACAAATTATGGTCTAATAAAACAAAGTATTTTCTTCCGAAAAGGGACGCTTTCTACTTAATCATACAGTTGTCACTTGATTTGCTACCCACAAGCAAGGACAATTTCAATTACTAATCAGTAAACAATTTAATGAAAAAAAAAACATCTGTTACGTCACGAGCTCAATTTAGCAACTTATTTTAATTTAATATATAATATTAATATTATGAATGCACTTATAAACAAAAATAAATTAAAAGGACTTTTTAAAGAAGCTACTGGTAGAAGTAGAAATGTTGTGGTGGCACAGTCGGAATTTTTACACTTTCGGCAAAATAATCCCTAGCCTAGGATTATTTGCAGTGTTACGATGATTTTATAGAACTTTATCTATTGTATTGAAAACATAATTTAAAATATTTATAGTCTGCTTAAGTAGACCCAGTAGGCGACTTCACGTGCAGCGCTACCCGAGGGGAGACCGCCTTTGAGAAGAAGCGAAGAAATTTAGTCACTCTTCATTTTATTTAAATTTGTAATTAAGCAGGTACAACTAGCGACCCACCCTTATTTTTCCGGGTGATTTTCACACGAATAATACAAATAAACCTTTCAGAAAACATTTTCTAAATGATGCTCAAGCGCGTCAAAATCTATTGCGTAGTTTATAAGAAATATGTGGACAAACAGAATAGCGACTTTATTTTATTTCGTTTTGCAGTCTTGCTCATTCGGTCACTATCAATTCAAGGATTTCTTGTGTAGTTTGTGTAAGATTCTCCCCTTTATTTATTTTTATATAAGTAAATATAATTTTATACACTTCACGCAAATATTTTAAAATTACACGGATTAGCTTGGAAACGTTTTTCCGCCAGATATAATGTAGTACTTGAAAATTTAATGTTCGGAAAAGAACACCAGGGGGAGTTTATTATAGTACGGGACCCTCGCTGCGCGACTCCCACTCACATCTACACAATATTTTTTAAATTTATAATTTTTCACGACTGAGCGACTGACGCAACTCAAGCAACAACACCATCTTTTTTGAAATTTCCAAGGACGAGTACGTTTGCAATAAGACCCTTTGACGATGAAACTGAAACCATAATTGGCTGGAATAGAAATGATGTATATTATTATGAAACATTCAGTAAAGTTCAGTTGGTAACGAGCAAAACGGAAATTAATTAACTTTAGTCAAACAAGAACCGTGAAGTGAGTTGAGTGAACAGTTCGACATTTTCACATTAAAATTGTTTTATTTTTAAGAAAATAGAGTGAAAAGATAGATGAATAAAATGATATACTTACTTACCCAAGGCTAGGGCGGTGGATTGCATACAGAGCGATTCAAAGAATTTATAAAAACGTATCGAACATAATTTTAAAGAATAGGATACAACTATTTTTCATTCCAATTGTAAGAAAAATAAAAATATAATTTTAAAGATCGCAAATAATTTTAGTAACAATTGAAAAACCCGTTTTAATTTTTTTTTATAAAGGATGTTCACTAATCTTACACAATATACTTTTTTTTTAAATAAAGACACGTGTACAGTAAGAGATACTCGAATGAAATAAGAGATACGAGTAGGTAATTAATTGTAAAACATGAGTAGCTGTATATTTAAGTACCACAAGGTAGCAACACAATTACGTATTAATCTGAGAGAAGTTTGAATTAACTTTATTAATAGCTGCGACCGGGTACTAATTATGTACAGCCATTTATGAGTTCGACCATATTCACGAGCAAAATTAAAGCGGTCAAAGTGTAGTGAAATTATGTGTTATTCTTGCTTGCGAGTACTTATGTTTCTTTGATGTATTTATTGAGTTGCAACATTCTCGAGTTTCCCGTCCGAACACGTACTACCTACCGTATTTGCGTTTAAAGGAGAAGGACTCTACATCTCTTTTTTTTTACCACTTTGGTTGACATCGCCAAATTAAAAAAAAATGCAGGTAGGTAGAGAACATGAAACTATACAAAAAATAAATAATATTCTAATATGTCCCAAAAAAATGTATGGAAAGTTCCTTTTGTGTTACCAAAGTCGTATGAAAACCGGTAACACAAAAGGAAATTCCCATACAAATATTTTGGGACACATTACAATATTATTTAATTACTGCATAGTTTGATGTATTCTACCTACCTGTATTTTTTTTAAATACGGTGATGTCTCTCAAAGTGGCAAAAAAAGAGAAACGTTCACTTATGAGTTTTGTATCGACTGTACGCTAATTCTCCCCAGTAGTACAATGGCGACCCTGCAAAGTTTGCCTCTTTAAAATGAACTAAGTAAAACATTATCAAGAATTGCTATTGACTTTAGTAAAATAATTAATGTAAAATCACTTTTTGCCGTAACTGGTAATGCTTTGGTTAATTAATTTCGATACGAGGGGTTACTTCCATCTTCAAACCTATCCAACCCAGGTATATGGAAATTTTGCCACATACATGGGTTGAATAGGTTGGAAAATGGGAATAACCCGCTACGAGTCGGTAGAAGGGACGTTTTAAAAAAAATACATAGCTAAGGGCTTTAACTAAAAAAAAACTTAATTGATTCCTTTGTGTAACGAGAGTTACCCATATACTTTGTATGACTAACTTTCGTTACATAAAGGAAGCGATCATGATTTTGTATTCATTAAGCCTTTAACTAAGTACATTTTTTTAAATCGACCTAGTAAGTGCTTTTGTTTATATTTTTAGTTCATTATTTTTGTTTACTTGTAGTATTTTGCTTTTTTCGTTACAAGGTAGTATAACACAATACAGTTTTTTTTTGTTCTTAATATATTTTATTTTTTGTTAATAAATTTAAAGAGTCCCACATGGATGCAATTATAATCTCGACGTTATCTGTGTACCAGCAGCTATCAAATATATAATTGATTGATTGATTGTTATTATATATAATTGGATGTTTCTATCCCTTAGCATATGATCGCAAATAAAAAATAATAATGACACGAGTTTGGAAATTGACAGTGAAATGCTGAAAGCTCTTGTTACAATGTGCTTCGCACTCACAAAACTGGTATATTTGGGTCATTGAACGATTTCTAAATATCCAGAGTCGTGCGAACAATTAAATAATGTCACATAATTATGTTTGGCCAAGCAACAAGAGCACCATCTCTCAGATTTCTTACAAATATCATATATTTGAAATAACCATAGACAATCACAATTCGGCATTTCGAATTTTGAATAATTGACAAGTTCGCGGGTTCATGGAGAGCCTGAGCACGTCACGGACGTCACACAATATATGTAGTTGGCCAGATTTATTGACTAAAGGCAAATCCATACGGAGTACTCGTAAATGTATGCCTATAATATTTGAAAAGTTCCCTCGGGTAATCGGGGAACAGAAAATAGAGTCGAATTGATAATTTCTTCCTTTTTATAAAGTATGTTGAAAATAAAACGCTCTTTTAGACCATTGATTACAAATTTTATTCAATTTATACCTTAATAAATCTGCGATCTCAACCCATGCCTACATCGTGAATATCGTTTAGATAAAATTGTAATGAAAAATTTATGGAATTAGAATATTTGTTATCATGGCGTGGCTCTGCTTTTTAAAATGTCCATAATAGTTTTATCTAAATTAAATTGATCACACAGAAGGTAGGTTTGTACTACCGAACAAATCTATAACCAATATAATACATAGGCCAACTTAAAAAGGAAGTCCTTTGTTTTGTTGCACCGTATTTCTAAGCACCGATCCTTGCAGAATGCAAACTTCTATATCCCCTGCCTCCGATTGCCAGTTTATTCCCTCTATTTTGACTTCAACGGTTTGTTTTCTGCGACTTAAAAATAATTTATGCAACGTAAACTTATTTTGTTGATAACATAGTATTTTGTCTAGTACTTAAAATTATTGATTGTGCAATGTTTCTACTTATAAGAGCACCATAGATGATAGTTATATAAGTAACTGGTACATAATGAAGCTTTGAAGGTAATGACAGGCATGAGTATCTTTAGAGCTAATAATATACCTTTGCATAAATGAGTTTTCGTCACGTTAACGTCATTTTAATTGTTATTAGCCGATTTTGAACTTTTTAATATACAAATTAGGATGTCAATGTACACTTAAAGCCAATACTGATATTCATAATGACCGTAACCATGGTATAATGGTTACTAAAATAGTTTAATATAAGTTTTTATGAATAAAAGTGTTTACCTTGAACTTATTTATTTGTCGTATGGCTTATATATCGTATTGAACTAAACATGCAGTTTAGGGATTAAATCCTACTACTTATTATTAACGAACATTGAGCCAATCGTGCGACGTTAATTTTTGCGGTGGAGCTTAGGTATGCACAGTCAAAGATTTAGAACATTGTAGCCAGCAATTTAAATGTTTGTGAAAGAGTACATTTTTGCTAGCTTTACAAAAAAAATAAGGCTAGGTTTAAGTAGCCTATCGTCGGAGGCGTAGTTCCATACTACATTACTAACTCATTCAATAATACTAATAATTTTACAATAGTTCATAGATTTTAGCATGAATGTTGGTAACTAACTAACCGAGTTATTGGGCACATCGGCACAAAAGCGATTGTTTTACGCAAGCTGAGTTTGCCTGTAATTGGGCTAACACACTTTCACTTTTCCAAACACGTGTTATTTTTAATTTAAGTTAATGGTGTTGTATCTGTTGGCAAACCAAATAATAAATAGATTAATAAGGTGCAATGGTAGGTCCTTTCGTTACATAACACATTGCCCTTACTTGTAACTTAACTACCGTAGTAGTTACGCGGTATTGCACTATCCTGGACGCTATGTGTACAATTCCTCGTAACTTTGGAACTTTGTTACGTGTGTGGTTCTTTCTAGTTAGAGCTATATATTACTTGGTAAAATCATAAATAACGTCTTGGTGAAATTGATTGACATGTTACTGTAATTATAGAAAAGAAAGAAAAATACATTTATTCACTACACACATAAGACACACAGAAAAAAGTAAAAACAGAATAGAGCAATAAAAGAGTAGTGAGTGTGTCTTCGCGGCAGAGAATCAGACACTGGCTCAGCATAATGCTGAGGCGTTCAACACCTACAGCGCTGATTTTCAGCCAGCTCCGTTTGTGACAGACGGACGGTACGCTAAACGAATAAATATACTTAATAAAGAAAAATGAAAAAAAAAAAAAAAAAAAAAAAAAATCTGTTAAACAAATACTTATAGGTAGTAAGTGACAAAATAAATACCAAAACTACATGCTTACACCTTACTGAAACATAATTAACAAATAAACAAAAGAAAAACGAAGAATTTAACTATAATTTGCGGACAAAGTGCTGGTTGGGAAATTAGAATTTTTGGAGCGTCAACAAATAGCCTTTAAGCTTACGCTTAAAGGTATACTTGCTGTGCGCTCCTTGGATGTGAGGGGGGAGATCATTCCAGCACTTGGACGCCGCGAACTTGAAACTGCCCCGAAACGCCGCGGTTCGGTGCAGCGGCACAATCGCCCTAGCTTTAAATCTGCGTACATTACTGGACCACTGGATCTTTTTAAAGAGGTACGACGGGGTCATGTGTTGCACCACACCGAACATAAGGGTCGCCAGGTGCATGCGCCTCCGCGCAGACATGTTTAGCAGGTTAGCGGCGTTCAAATACGGAGTGATGTGGGAGCGGGGAGGGACTCTAAAACAAAAACGAGCGCACGCGTTCTGTACTCATTGTATTAGCCTCTTAGACCGACCAAGTATACGACCGTCATAAACGACATCGCAATAGTTTGCTCTAGATAATATAAGTGATTCACACAGGTGGACACGCATATCAACACTGAGGTAATCACGAATATTATAAAGAACCCTGAGGCGGTAAAAGCAATTACTCACGACTTTAGCTACGTGGCTCTCAAAGCGCAGCTCGCTGTCCATGAGCAGGCCAAGGTTACTTGCTTCCACCACCCTTTCTATCGGTTCGCCCATGATAGTAATATCCCCGGACGCCAGGCTATCCAAAGTTCTACGGGTTTGATGTTTCGATCCAAACACCAAATATTTGGACTTTGTTGGATTGAGGACTAGGCAATGTCTCTCGGACCACGAAGCAACACGATTGAGGTCAGCGTTTATATTCTCTACGGCGTTGACTGCATCTGAAAACGTGCTAGACGTGTAAAGTTGCAAGTCATCGGCGTAGAGATGGTACTTACTACTCCTTATACTGGTAACAATGTCAGCACTGTACAATATAAAGAGTAGAGGACCCAGGATCGAGCCTTGCGGCACTCCCCTAGTCACAGGACTAAGAGAGGACAGCAGAGCATCGCCTGACGCTTTCCGAAGCTTGACCGTCTGCACACGACCGGACAGGTAACTGTCAAACCATCTAAGCGCAGCGACATTAAACCCGTAAAAGGACATCTTAGATAATAGCAAGGGCAAACTAATGCAGTCGAAAGCCCTAGAGAAATCTAAAAGAAGTAAGATAGTACTTTTGCCAGCATCATCAATGTTACGTTAGCTTTTATTTACTTTGTGCGGCGTTGTGCGTGTGCTGGGTTTAAAACCGAAATGAAAAAAATAAATGAAATTAAGCTTATTTAACGCACACAAAAAACAAACAAAAGATATTTATATCATACAAGATCAATCATCCAAGAAACAACCCAACAAACGTACCTACATACAACATGTAGTGAGTAGTTTTGCGGCGTTAAAAAGGTTGCATCTCAACATGTGCTACAGCAGGGCCACAGCACTGGTTCTCAATTGCAACCTTAAAATTTAAGTTATAACACAACTAAGCAAATATTCTGACTAGGTGGCATTAAATATAACATTGGTAGGAAATTAAGAGAAAGAAAATACAAATAAAAACGATAAGACACAGTTGATTGTAATTATCCTAAAAAACCTTAGATCTATAATTAGCAGCTAGCCGCCCGCATGCGCTGCTAAAAAGTAAGCTTTCAAACGAAATCGAAAAGTGCCTAATGTTTTTGATTCACGAATTGGAAGCGAAGTGTTATTCCAGCACTTCGTAGCAGCGTAGTGGAAGCTGCCCCGGAAAGCAGCAGTTCTGTGATAGGGCACCAGTAAAGGAGAGCTGCAGAGCCTATGCCCACCTTCATCGCGCTTCCTCCTCCAGTTTAGTCTATCAAAGAGATATTTTGGTATCTTTTTCCTAATGATGCCAAAAGGAGTGTTGCCAAATGTCTCTTCTGGTTGACATCCTCAGCAGGTTTCCACTATTAAGAAACGGTGTTACGTGAGTTCAAGGAGGAATACGAAACCAAAAGCGAGCACACGCGTTCTGCACCCAAAACAGTATGGCAATATGTCAAAAGCAATATGTTTTTACCAAGTAGAATAGAGCCCCATACTGACTAAGAGTTCGTGACATCTTGACAAATCCAACGTGGCAATCCCGACGACTTATAAATAAACACAATGCATAATTGTAGGTACACTTGCCGACAGGTGAAATTAAGAAATGAAAAAGAGAACGAAAGTATAACTAAGTAAGAAACACATAAATATTTAATTGCCCGTCTAAACTGTAAATCCTTGTGATAAAGTTTAATACTTCGAAGTGAACCTAAAAGTCCATTAAGCTCTCTCAACTGAATAGTTAAGTACATGACATGTCTAGGAGGTTACGCACACACAGATAAACGCAGTTATCTTAATAGATAAGTCCGGTGATGCTACGACTGCTAAGTGACATAATTGGCATAATTATACGAACATTTCAATCATACCGACGAGTACGTCACGTTTAGAAACGCCATTTACTATTCGAAAACGTGCACTTTAATTTTACGAACGTACCTGTCTCACGAACCTTTAAAACACTCACGTTTTCATACATTATTTTACATATACAAAAGTTACTCGTATAAAGTACCAGTAAAATTTTGAAGTAATAAAGTAATTGTTTTATTGAACTAAAAACCGTCTTCAAAAAGCAAGAAATAAAGGTCAGTCCAACTGGATTTGGCTTTTGGTTAAAAATATTGTGGGACGCCGACTTCAGTTGGACTGACCTATTTTACCGACATACCTACATAATGTCACGTCTTCATTCCCAGGGTGGGGTGGGCAGAGCTACAGAATTACGAACAAGTCTAAAAAACTTGTTGATCATATAACCACATTTTGCACTTATTATTTATTATTTGAAAAGAAGTCATTTCTTACTTTTTGAAGGCGGTTTTTTGGATTTTTAACTCATTTATTTTATTTCATACCTTTTAGTGATCATAATAATACTATTATGTAGTCTCATATGTCAATTAATAAGAAACAAGCAATGCCGCGGGAAAGTCATAGTCATATATTTAAACCATTGAAATCTGCTTCATCATAGTCGCTGAACTAACTTAATCGAAATCTTATCGCCACCCTTGAAATAGGGTACCTATTTCCGGGTACCGTTAAGGAGTTCCGGAAAATACGAGAAAATATATCATCATTGATAAAATCGCTATATGTATTGTTATAATATTTTAGGAGTTCCTTCGATTTCTCTAAGATTCCATCAACAGATCTTGAAGTGCTGAAAATGGGACCAACAGGAAAACATACCAACACAAACACAACATATTTTTTTTAAATGTCTAGCGGTCTTTGAGTAATCCGAGAACATACATTAAAAATATATATCGGATTAAGAGGCTGATAAACTGGATCATCCGACATCATCGGAGTGTAGGCGTGGAAAATGGTTTTATAAAAAGGACCTTTCACAGTTAATAAATTTAATTAAACAGAATATCATGAAAACGAAACGTAACGACAGTTTCAAGGGTCGACCGCACTCGACGAAGGCTAATAGCAGAATGTTCTTCGGAGCTGCTCCACCTGCGCCAGCTGCGCTCGCACCGAGACTCTGTCAAAGCGCCTTCCGGTAGTTGTAGATGGCGCTTGCGCTTCGTTTTCCTCCCGTGATCATGACCATCTTCGACACGGCCATCCTGCGAGACACACGTCCTCGTGGGTTAACCTGTAACCGGAGAAGAACCGAAAAAGCTTTCGTTCGACTTTACCATCACTAACCAGTCTGTGATTCAAGTAGACTCTACATTTAAAACAAGAAACTCAATACTTCATTTTCTTCGTCTTCATCTTCATAGAATTTCATAATTTTACAACTCAGATCACAGACTTCATTACACAAAGTATTTACAAACGGGACGTGATTTATTTACAAAGTTATTTCATATCAAGAATAGGCATTAAATTAAAACCTTAGAAAATTCATCAATGTACAAACAGTAATCAACACACCAGAGAAGTTATGTACCAGAGAAAACCAGCATAATAACAGACATCTGAATCACATTATTTACAACAGAGCCCACAGAACTTTCAAGTATGCCCTCTATAGCCACGGCTTCCATAGCCGACCAGCTGATCATCAGCCACCACACAACATACGTGTGCCCCCGTGTGCATCACCCACTGACTACACACGATACGGTCACTACGGACCACGACCTCCGCCAGAGCTAAACGCGCACCGCGCACCCACGGACTACTTGAGCTACCCCAAGAGACACCGACTTCCACCGGGCTACGACTACGTAATAGCTACTGGTATAGTCGACATCAATACGGCCTATAGAGTGCTTACTGTTCACGCTCTTGCTCATCAACACAATCAATATCATTAACATCCGCTGGTACATAACTTTCAGGCATCTTTCTTAGCCTATCATGTGCGTACTTGTAAGTACGCTTAGAGTCTAAAGCTTTCAACGTATAACGATCTCCATCAACACTTCAATCACTTTGAACGGTCCCTTGTATTTTGGGTCTAACTTTAACTGGTTACGTTCTTCATTGGCCAATAAAACAAAATCACCTAGCGAAAACTTTTTTTTATTGAAGCTTTCGTACTGTCAAAACGAGCTTTGTCATAGCTTGAACACCTTTGGATATTATCTGACGCTGTTTCACGGACTTCCTCAATGTCAACTTTTGTATCAACATCGCTACTACACATCAGTGACAACGGTCTAGCCACTTCACCGATTAAAAGCTCAAGAGGCGAAGCTTTTGTGACGCGGTTCACAGTACAATTAATCGCGAGTTGTACCTCACCTAATGAGTCTTGCCACGATTTGTTATCGCTTGTTTCAACGGCCGTTAACATTGATTTTAGGACACTCATCACGCGTTCTACTTGACCGTTAGCACGAGACGAACCGGTCGCTATTAGATGCAAGCTAATATTTTTACTCTCACAGAAATCACGAAACTCTTTGCTGGCAAAACATCTACCTTAGTCCGCGATTATCCTAGTAGGAGTACCAAAAAGGGCAACGCTTTGAGTAACCGCATGAATGCTGCTTTTAGAGTCAATGTTAGTGGTATGGTAGAGTAACACGTTCTTGGTGAACGCGTCTATCAAAACAAAGGCGTATTCTTTCTTGTCATTTTTTGCCGCTTAATTTACCTGTCGCGTCTATAAGAACCGTGTGCCATGGTGTAGTTACTTTCGGAATCTGATGCAATTCGGCTTGGACTTTTCCGGAATGAGATTTCGCGATTTTACATGTCACGCAATTGTCAACAATTTTTTTTAACGTACTGAGTTATACCAGGGAACCAGTAAAATCATAAAGCTTTTCACGCGTTTTGTCAGCATCAAGATGAACGAGGGAGTCGTTAAAGTTATTAATTACCGACCACCTTAACGCTCGGGGATAAGTAAGGCAAGCATTTAGACCTACCATTACGCTGTATTTAAATTATTGACTATAACGCTCTTGACTAAAGAGAAATCAGTCGCAGTCATGTTAACCGAAAACCCTTGATTTAAAATCTCTCGGCCTATCATAACCTCATTTTGCAAACAACTATTTGGTAATACATGAAATAAAATTTCAAGGGGGTAGTTGTTAATAACAACGTTACATAATATCTGTTCTGTACTGAATACTCGCGTTTGTCCAATGCCCACCATAGAAACAACATTTTTAAATCGTTTACCAGTTAATTTAGCAGCCAATTTCTCTGTAACCAACGAGCATTCAGCACCAGAATCGTAATAAAAACAATACAGCTCACCGTTATGTTCCAAGGTCCCCTTAGGTGGTTGAACGATGCAGATGTCCACCCGCCGCTCGGCGTGCGCCGCGCCCGCGCCGCCGCCACCGCCGCTGCCGTTTGCTTGACCGCCGCCGTCGCTCGTACGACTGGCAATGTGGCCTGGTTTTCCGCACTTGAAGCACACCAGTGGGCCTCTCGTAGCTGTTTGCTGGGTCGCTTGACTCGTTGTTGATGTTGGCACTGTTGTTCGGCCACTGTCTATAGACTTGCTTCTACACTCGATATTTTTGACGCCGAGTGTAGTTGAATAAAGATTATTCTGATTCTGATTCTGCTAAAGTTTCGGTCAATGCAAATCTCGCTGAGAAAAGTACCTTGAACTCGTTCCATGTAATGCCTTGGTAGGCAACTTGCAATAACCATGTCGATGCGGCACCTTTTAGCGCTTTGCTTATCGCCAAAACCAACTGTGCGCCTTGTAACGGAGTTTCGCCAAAACACAGATCTGCGGTCGTGCACCATGATCTCGCGTCCACGTCCTTCTTGTCAGGGTCGAACTTGGGTAACTCGATGTGACTGGTAGTCTTCGGTGCTTGTATGGCTGCAATCAACGCCTGCATGTTCGCATGTTGCTGTTCAAAAAGTGCCTGCCAATTTATGTCGTTTTGCGACGATTCGTTGTCTTGTTTCGATCCCACTTCTGATATCGGATCAAGAGGCTGATAAACTGGATCATCCGACATCATCGGAGTGTAGGCGTGGAAAATGGTTTTATAAAAAGGACCTTTCACAGTTAATAAATTTAATTTAACAGAATATCATGAAAACGAAACGTAACGACAGTTTCAAGGGTCGACCGCACTCGACGAAGGCTAATAGCAGAATGTTCTTCGGAGCTGCTCCACCTGCGCCAGCTGCGCTCGCACCGAGACTCTGTCAAAGCGCCTTCCGGTAGTTGTAGATGGCGCTTGCGCTTCGTTTTCCTCCCGTGATCATGACCATCTCCGACATATATATATGTATATCCCGACGAATTAAGAACTTCCTCCTTTTTTGAAGTCGGTTAAATATGGCCGCGAAGTGTTGGTTTCAATCGCCATGACATTTCGTTAATGTCACTTACTCTTAAAAGCATAAAAAAGTTAGTGCTCGGTGTACAGTTGGAGAAGTCCTTAATTAAACAACTCACCAGAGAGCCTGAGTGGTCCCGTTCTGACCGGACCAAAACTCTGCTCTGTCATTGATAACATTTTAGTGCGTACATAAAGTTTAATGTAGTAGCATCGCATGTTGCGTCGACCCCCATCTTAGCCAAAGCGTATTTATTTAAAACGATTAATTGAAAAGTTTGCTTAGGGAACAACACCCTTGTGTTCGAACTATTAAGCATTCTGCGACTGTATTTAATAACAGCAGATCACACAACACATGACATCGAAGAAACGTCGTTGGTGGCACTAGTTGCCAGACTCCGAAAGTATTCGTTGTTCATATTCACAACTAGGTACGCTCCAACTGAAAAGTTATTGATACCCTGCATTACTTGGAAAATATGACGTTAATGTCTAAACCTTAGTATAGGGTCGAGGACTGAAAGAAATGCTTGGCCTAAACCAGATACCTATATAACTAATACTTTAGTCATAAAACATGTTAACATTGTATCTTGTCTAGTGGACATGGTATATGTAGGAGAACGTATCGAAACCTTATTTAATGTGGTTGTCTTGCACCGTCATAGGTAAGTATAAATAGTTTATTTATTTATTTGCTCTTGTTCTGAGTTTTGTCATGTTTTCCTGCTCAACTACGCATGATATTTTTATTTTAAATATTCATGCATATTATTCATTTTTATTTTAGATTGATGTAATTTTACATTAAGTACTATTACTGTCATAAGCAATATTAAACAAAATACTGACTGTTCAGTTTCTTGCGGCTTTTCTTTTCAGCAATGGTCTCCACTTTTGAAGAGCTGGTATATTTTTGACGAGCAAAAGGGCCAGTTCGATAACGTGCGTGCTTTTGTCTTTTTTATCGGAATTTAAACCACTAATCTTACTTTACTTAACTGCGACAAGGTTTTTAAATGTAAAGCTACTAAAAGAGCCCAGATGTTGCTGAATTACAGAATAAATGATTATTGATTATGCTTGAATTGAATTTAAACATTATCAGTTAATTCGGCTTTCATTGCTTTCTGAACTTAATGTAGCGGAATTATTCTCCATTATTTTCCTCTCTTCGAACAATCGGCAACAGTTCCCTACCAACTCCGTTTTCCAATACGTACATAAAATTAAATGCATTTTCCATTTCTTCGAGAGACAAATGGGCGAAACTTTCGGAACTTCAGAAGTTAGAAATAAAAGGCACGCTCCATCTATAATTTCTTCTCATAACTCGTCACTCGCATTTGTGTTTTTTATATTGATTTTTATTAAAAATATGAGCAACGAGATCGTTGTAGTCTCACAAAATATCACTCGACGATATCACACAACTTGACCTAGTCTCAAACTAAGCTCTAGGCTTGTACAATGGGTACTAGACAACTATAAACTTACTTATAGTTATAGATAAATATATACTTAAATACATAGAAAAAATCCAAGACTCAGGAATAAATACTCGGGCTCATCACACAAATATCTGGCCTTACCGGGAATTTAACTCAGGACCCCTAGCTTCGAAGGCACCAGCTAGGCTAGCGTGTAGTCAAGCGTGAAATGTTAAAAAATGTCGTAAATAGGCAAGAATAAATGTTATTACTTATTTCATTCCTACTGCTAAGTCTTTCTCATAAATTTTACATAATTGGAAAGTGCCGCTGCGCCTACGCTCTGTCAGAACTATTTATCTACGTTTAAATCCATTAAGTCTTATTGAGTATTTAAATTAATGGTTTCGTTCCGTCTGTAATGTAATGCATTTATTTATCTTCTGTTATGCCATAATCGTTAACAAAAAGGGCTAATCATGACTCTTAACCTAAAATAGAATACAGCTAAGTAATTTGTTTCCATCTAGGTACATAGTAAGCAAAAACAGAACTTTATTTTGAAATAAATGGTATTTTCGCTCAACTAAAATATCCTGGATTCTAGAATTTACAGAGTTCCGGCGACGGCGACGGCGGACGACCAACTCCTGTTTTACATGTTTAAAAACCAGTCAAAGCGCTGAATCTGCCATTATGGGTAGCGAAACTTTTAGCTTTCAAACAAGCTTCAGTGTATAAGTAACTTAAAGCATTAAAAACTATCGTTTAACTAACTTCAAGAATGTTTTAACCTTTTCGTATGAAGGAGTTCAGATACTGACTGAATTATCGACTGACGACGTTAACGTCCCCCCAACGAGCGCACAGTTTTAGCTTATTATACGTTCGTACTGTTTTGAAGGATCAATATCATTGTTTCCGAATAGGTGGGAATGAAACAAATATTGTTACGTCAACTCTTAACAACGCAGGTAATTTACATTTACTTACATGACGATATGAATACCACACAATTTATGGGTAAGGACCAAATAGTTGGACCATAGTTAAGCGTAGTTAACCATACAAACAACAAAAGTGAAAAAAGTTCCGTTGTGACATGAAATTTATCCCTACAAATGTATGGCTAAGTTTCGTGTCACAACGGGAAAGTTTCATAGAAAATTTAATTGAGTGAGTTAGCGTGGCCAACTTTTTGGTCGTTACCCATATGCTATTAAAATATTTTAATATATTTTAATGTGTTACGAGTACAGTGTCAGCTTGAAACAAAGAATCAAAGAAAGACACTTTACTACACAAAGGCCAGACAAAAATACAATAATAAAATAAAACAATATAAAGGTGACAGGAAAAGCAAGGAATGTTGTAATTTAGGGTAAAAATTTCGCTCGAGAAAGCACAGACAACGTTAAGCAATATTTGTAGCAATATTTCTAGGGCCGAGAATTTAAAGACCACACACGCGATGGAAATATTGAGAGACCGTACTAGATTCCATTCCATTACCGAGGCATCTACGTTACAAATCACAAGAGCCAAAACACTTTTTCTATTTCAGTGGGCGTAAGAGGTTATTCTATTGAACAATTTCTAAATATAAAACACACTTACGTGAAGAGTTCATATTGTGGGTGCGTCAAACATATCATTAAAATGGCACAAGTAGTCAAACTGAATGAGTTAATGTAAACTTCGTAAGCAGCAGAGAATTTGGAAATTCGTGTCATTAAAGTCACTTATGTAACATGCGAAAGCTTTAAATTTAATGAATTTCTGAGATAAATAATAACTTTAAATCTGGAAACAAAAAACAGCCTAAGGCGAGTGGCAGCAGGTGGATAATTTTTTTGTACAATCTTGTTTGTTAGCGTCAAGTGTGAACTGTTTATTGTCACGGCGAACGCAAACTTATAATAGGATTGGCATCTGGGCATAGACATTGCAAGACAACAATCTAAAGTCTGCAAATTCATTACCGTCCTTGATAACTTAGATGGAATGTTTCTAGCTAGTCATTCTACTAGATGTCTAGCTAGTTAAAATGAATGAGCGGAGATGAGAGGATCATGGGGAAGTTCAATTTAAACCGGTTTACCGGTTTAGTTATTTTTAAAACGAAACTTAATAAAATAATTGCACATTTCTCTGAAATAATAGTAAAATATAAATATAATGCAGTTAAATTTACTAAACCTATGAGTTTTATATACACTAAAATTGGTTTGTAGCCAAGTTTTGAATAGGTATAGGAAATAAACCTTGGCTCCTTACTAAACCTCCTTAGTGAAATGACGTACGAGTTGGTTCTATATTTAAAACTAAAGTTATAACTTCCTCGGGAGTTATAAAAATCCATAACTACCGCGGGAGGTAAATAGGCTATAACTGCTCTATACGCTTTTTTCTATTTCTTATTTTAAAAATAGGGCCTTTGAGTAGTTAGGCAATACCTTGCTTTTAGTTAATAATATACTGTACTACTAGATACCGTTAAACATAGCACTTAATAACTTTAAATAGAAAATTAGCTAGTACATACTTTGTTGGTACTGGTGTTTGTTTGTGTCAAGACATGTTCTCGACCAGATTTTCATTAGTAAATATATCGCAGTAGGGTATGGGTAGCAAGTACAATTCCTTGACATATTATAATTTACCGAATAAATTGTTTCATTTAATTTTATAAAAGAGAAAAAGTATGGGATCCTAAATGCTCCCCTGAGGTATGCCAAAAGTGAGAATTTCGTTGCAACTACAGTGCGACCTGATAAAAACTCACTGAAAGCTTTTTTAACGGGAAAAAAAGGTTTTTGGTTTACTTTCAATCAGAAAAATGTTGTATTTTTCAACAATAACTTAAACATTCTAGGTTTATATTATTTATATGTACTCGGATTCATAATTTGGTATACTTTTTATCGGATGATAACCAAAAATATACATTGAAAAGTAGAATGGCCCATTTGTATAAATTCTTAAATAAAAATAATTTTCATGGAACATAGTGTATAAAAAACTAAATAAAGCAAATGTAGAATTTGTGTAAAAACACGCACCAATGCAAACATGTAACCGAAAAACACACGTATTCGATAACAATGGAAAGTTTTGCAAGTTAATATAATTTCCGTATCGTGTCTCCAGCGAGCTGGCAACAAGTGGGGAGAGACAATGATTGACACGCGCGGACTTTTATATTAAAGTACCTTTGCGTAAAAAATGTGACTAGACAAAAAAAGAAAACGCTAGAATTGAGGAACGAATATGACATTATTCACATTATAAAACGTTGTAAAGCTGTTACTCCAGAGTTGTGAAATGAGGACGATTGTAAACGATTCATCATTGTTGATACTAGTCCAATCAACGAGCAGATTGAGTCTGTCAATAATTTTCCTGTTCACAATACTTGAAAAAGTTGATTATGTAGTATGATTATGGGATAAATTGTCATAACATAACTATCAGTATTATTGGAGTATAACATAGTTTACATTACATATATGGAACAATCATTCAAATTAGTTTAATTATTATATTACATAAAAATACATATTCACCAATATATACCAAATTGAAAAACAAGAATAGAGTAAGTTGAAATAGGGGTGTATAATTTTCTGTATAAACACTTAATATACGTATATTTTTAGATGCTAAAACAATTTTGATATATTGCCATAGCATAATTGTTATGGCAATATACTCAAAGGATATAATGAATAATTGGTATAACAACAGTTGGTAAGTTGTCCGAGTGCTCGGCGCTGTACTAGTAGTTGTCACCATACTTTGAATTGCGATAAATAAAATAAGATCAACTTTACTTTTATCACCACCTCATTTTAGCGATGAAAAATTGACTTATTACTTATATATATCACACGCTAATTTTAAAATATAGAACTTTTTTTTCAATTTGAAGCACCTGACATACAGTCCAATTGACAGTATTTTTTCATATTGAGAAATTTTGATATGGTCACCATGTTTATCAAATCGATCGATTTAACAAAAGTAAAGGTCACTTCTCCTAAAACACATGAAAATGTTTTGGGTAGATGTATAAATTGACATAATATCACGAAGCAAATAAATATTTTCTCTTGACATGTCGAGTAGGTACAGTCAAGGTTATAAATATGTATATACTTTAGTACCTTGTCACTTTAATCGCTGTGACAATTTCTTATGGCAGTTGAAACATGACGTTAAATAGACAAGGTATTAAAGTGTATATATATTTATAACCTTGATTGTACTCGGACGTCCACTTATCATTTCATTGTGTATAATAAACTGTTACTATAGAAAACTTACAGTATAGTAATTTACGTACAGAAATAATAAACTATGTATTTTTAGCGATATAGCATGTTAAATAGTATAAGATCATGATACAGCATATTCATGTAAGAAACTCCATAATAACTTCAATTACGAACAGGACTGAGAAGGGGTCGACGGAACCCCGGCCGGCGGGGTTCTTATTTCTGGGTGGTTTGGCACTCCGGGCTCTTAGGTACCAATGTTTTCAGCAATTTAAACCTAAATTTGATGTTAAGATTATATACCTCTAATACATTATATTAAAAGACCATTAAAATAGATATTCTTATACGAGTATCAAATGTTATTATAGCTGTAGTATGATAGTTTATTAGTTGTTTATCATGCCAAATAATTCTTTATGTGTAATAATAATATGTCAAATATTTTTATACCAAAAGTGCATTACATCAGTTGAGAGTTATATTGGCAAATAAAATATCATTTGTTGTTACATGGATCGAAACACACGCTTGAAAAAAATCTTGTACTCGTGTAGTTATGTACATTTTGAAACTTCAAAAGTCCGAAGCAATAAGATTGTTCTCCACTTACCGGTGAGATGTAAACACGCAAGCAACTTCTCCATTAGCGCGGACGCTGTTGTTTCTTCGCATTTTCTCGGAGTTACTTGTTTGAACTGACACCAGCGCGTCCCACCTCGCGCCACAAGTTCGTACAGCTAACCAGCTTCACCTGAAAGTTATTGGCTAATAAAATAAACAATGGCAACACGTGAAATCTACATTACATCGTAGTGTTTTGTAGTTAGGGTTAGTTCCTAACAAAAAATAACAGTACGTAATCTACATATTGCACGTTTAATCAAACAAGAAATATCTTGAAATAGAAATACATTCGAATTTCAAATCTGACTTCTGTTAGTAGAGTTTTATTTAAAACTGATTTTGGTTTTGAGTTAATTCTTTGTTTGATTAAACATGCGAATATACTCGTACTTTTGTCAATTGTATAAATAGGCTAATATAATTGGTCATCTCTAGCATCGAAATCCATAAGGCAGTCATATCTCATAAGAACTTCGATGTCTTATTAAATAGTTAAGAGGATCTTGGGAAGGGATGCTTAAACCGCGAATCTGTCAAAAATAATCCACACAAATTTACCTCCAGGGATAACGTTTCTCACCCCCTAAATCTAATCCGATTTACACGAATTTTTAATGATATATTGTTGTAGATATTATAAAAAACTAGGTCTATACGTTTCCGCTTTTTCCAGTAAACTTTTCTCGGAAAGGAAAACGTACAGACTTAGTTTTTCATAATATCTACAAGATATTAGAAAATCGTAAAAATCGGACAACGTTTAAGGGAAGAAAAACGTTATCGCACTTTGTATGGATTTTTTTGATTCACAGTCCTCTTATGAAAAAAGCCCTATTGTAAAGTCAGAAAGATATATTGCCACTCTAACCATGAATAACACTCATGACTTCCCAAATAAACAAAATCACAATATTTAATTATTAACCCTCTTCCACAAGTAACGATTGACATAAATTGAACAAATTGAAATACCTAAACAAATAAACATTCACGTTTTATGTAGCCATTAATATGTACTTAATTAACCGTGGTGTAATTGCTGAAAGGACGGAAATTCTGTGGGTCTATTGGAAAAGTCCTTTTACACTAGACCCATATAATTGCGTTACACTTATATGCATACCGATATGAAAGAATGTCGTGACCACTCATTAATTCCAAGGTAACTTGAAGAGACCTCTGAAAGGGATAAGTTTGCCTTTGTATAAAGGTTCATGTTTTTCATATGAGTGCAAAAAAACATTAAATTAATTAAATTATTGATGACAAAACATTAAATTAGCAGATGCAGACGCAGTTAGCCTAGTTGGTAGTCTATGAAACAAGCTTTCGCGGGTTCAATTCCCGGTCAGGGCAAATATGTGTGACAAGCGCGAGTATTTGTTTCTGTTTCTTGGGTGTTTTCTGGGCATTTTCAAAATAAAGTGTACCCTAGTTAAGGAAAATTAACAAACTGTAACTTTATCAGTTTCTTGACGAACATTTGCATTACATTTATATGGGTAATTTCGTCACAAAACTGACAAAAGTTAACGTTTGTAGTTTTCCTTAGATAGGGTACACTTTATTTTAAAAATGCCCTTGTATTTATGTCTCTATAAAAGTATGTTGTCCAAAGACGAAAGATTGTCTCCCGATATTTAGATAGTAATTTAAACAAATGAGGTTTAGAAAAACATTAAAGACCTCTTATATGTATTGTGTTTGGTTTTGGTTTGATTCAAGCATCGAGTTTTACATTGTGACATCATTTGCGAAGCCATAACGGCCAGAAAAAGGGAGTTTGAAGAGATAAAAACTGTTAATATGATCCATTTATATACATTTTACATTTACAAGCTCATCCATGCAATAATACAATAAATACATATGTATATCGTCATGTCAGTATTAGTCTAAGCGTTAGTAGGGCAAATCTTCAAGTAGAGTGGGTTAATTGTAGATCCCCGAACGCCAAACCGATGTTACCGGTGCCAGCCACCCATGAACCGTTTGGGAACGATTCGCACCGCTTTGTTAGTTACTCTCTCATGGTTCAAACGTCCCTACCGTACCCTAGTACGAATTATATGTTTATTGAGCAATTATTGAGTATATATTCATAACGCATTTGCGTAAATATAAAGCGTTTATTTTTCCTCAATTCTAAACACATCAAAAGGTTTTTTTTTAAATTAATCGTAAACAAGTTTCGTTTTCTTCATTTTCATGTTCACATTTAGATTCGTGAACAATCATGACCGAGATATGTATAACTTTTGCACCTTATTCTATTGAAACAAGGTGCGAGGTGTATACGTATCTTTGTCTTCGACTATGCTCAACTCAAATAAATCTAATAGTATTTTTTTAGTTGTTGGAATTTCTGTAGCTGTGGCTACCCCACTCTGGGATTTAAGGCGTGACGTTATGTATGTGTGTATGTATGAAATTAATCTGATATTTAACGTTTTGGGACAAAGTAGGAATAAAACGTTTACTTCTAAAATAATGCTCTTCACCTGCACGCGTTGTTACTTACGAGTAGGTTCGTCAGTTTATAATAATATTATGTAGGTTACGAGAAAAATAGTTCCTAGGAGCAATATCCCCTATTTCCTAGATTATTTATATAAATAAAAGCTCCAATTTTAAAAGAAAAAATATTATTTATTTTCGCAAACAATCTTAATAAAATGACGATGTAGAAGAAAAATTAGACTTCACACCATTATCGTCTATAGTAATAATGACATCGAGGTACTTGAAATGTGTACAGAATACACCTTCGTGGACGGTGACCAGAAGAACAACAATGTTTTGTCCTTGACCTCAATCAATTCAAATGCTGTACATTTTTGTGTGCAACTGGAACATTAATGGAATCAACAGTTGGAAGCTCTGTATAAACACAAGTATAAACAACTCTCATCTAAAATATATTCTCACTGCTTACACAAAAATAAACAGGGAATAAATTATTAGACCTATCATATCAAAATAACAGATGAAAATAAAAGATACGAGAAATATTACAGAAAGCAATAGCGATGAAAGCATGTGACCTGTTTGTCTTTGTTATTTCCCAGGCGTGGGTAGTAAGATGTTTGCGAGAACCAATCGCACCTATTTGGTAAAGCTCTCTTTTGCCGGATTTGTGCGTTGCTTTGTAGGTAGGATTTGTAGGTTACTTACGAAGAAGACCGGCCAAGTACGAGTCGGATTCGCAGAAGGAGGGTTTCGTACAAATTTGTAAGTAGTTATAAAAATAGTTCTTCAATCTAAACTATGAAAACACCAAATTTGCTATATCACAAAGATAAACTGGACGTGGGACAAACTTAACTTTACTGTTGGAAAACTGTTGTCCCAACACATTGACATCGATATCGACATATATAAGGTCACGGTCAGTTTACCAATGCAGATAAGTTTATAATTGCAAGAAAGTGATGTAGAGAAGTACAAATTTACAGTTTTCGGTTTTTCCCTTCACGCGTGCTAGGTACATATAATTAAAAAATTTCTTCCTTGCCAATTTTCCTGATTCTTGGTCAACAGGAAGTACCATATATATTGCAAGTGTTTAAATATGCGGCATAAACGGCCGTATTTTCTGACTAAATTTATTAAGAATTTAGAGTTTTTCACAGCTTTAAGGGATTTCAGTCTTGAGTAGGTCTTTGACGTTAATTTCAATTTGATACCTCCTTTCAAAATACTTAACCCTAAAAAGGTTATTACAAGACAGCGGTAACTCTTATTTAACACTATTGTCGTCTTAGTAATTAAGGGTTAACGAACTGTGGATTGAACAACGTGTCCGATAATGATTGCTCTTTTACATAATAATATTTAATATGTTTAAGTATTCATATTAGGTAGGTACTCTACGAGTAGTTCTAAATATTTCCAGGAAGCCGCTGCACAAAGAGAATAATCAATTCCGCCCAGCGTCCGACATGGATTATTAATGCAAGCGGTCAGTTCCTCGGAATAATAGTTGTGGTTTGGTAATCGCGCAGTTCCTAGATGGAATGTTTTTACTATTTTATAGCACATCATTATTTTCACAACCTAAACTCTACTTTTGTATCATAGAGATCTTAAACAACTTTACACTTATAAGAAGTGCATACCTCGTAGCACAGCAATATACGACTGAAAGGTTGGTTTTAAATTCTTTGATTTACTTCCTTTGAAAATAGGCCAGTTCCCGAGAAAATAGCAATAAATAATTTCTAGCGTAGAAATTTTCAGGACGTAGTTGAGAAATTGTTAACTTTCTTCCATTAAAAATATCTATCCACAAAAAATAGTTATAATACGGTTAAATTTCGTTACACAAACGAAAAAATAACGTGATATTTTAATTATTTATAGTACAGTAGAAGTAATAGTAGTAGTATTTTTTCTGAAAGTGTCCACTTTGGACGAAGACACGGGCGCAAGCTAGTCTGAAATAAATAAATACGGAGAGACATTTTAGAAACAATATACGTGTACCTTTTTCAAACTTGTGTATGGTAGGTAAATCGTCACCAAGGAACGACTTTCGTCACTAATTTGAGTGCGGCCGTAAAACTTGCTAGTAAAATGAGTAAATTAAAAGGAAAATAAGCAAATTGTGCGCAGAAATCTAGGTAGATGTTGAAGTTTTAATTGCGTACCTACTTGCTCTCCGTTTGTAGTTACTTTTCATATTGTGGAAATTATGCTCAAATAGAAGTAAAATAAATATAATTATGTCTAACGCACAAGTTGGATATATGAAAATCTATTATAATTAACTACATGAAAAAGCTGCACTATCGTGATAACGATCAGACGATAAGACATCAAAATATATAATAGGCGTTCCCTGGTAGTTTTTTGGTGTACCTAAACAAATCTTTACTTCATAACAACAGTAGGTATATAACCAATAACTAACCGTCCAAATAATACGCATTTATAAATGTTTAAAGGATTACCTACGGAGTTGTTAAATAAATAATAATTTTCGTTTAAATCTGCTTTAATAAACAAGATAATCGTACGATTCTTCGAGCACAATTTTTTGTGAGTGGTATGCTATAGGTATTCAATCCTGCTAAGATTTTCTATCATAATTAATTTCTTAGCTCGGTATTATGGACAAACACATCATTTTATCTTTCTTAAGCTGTTTTAAGATTCCCAAATATAATTTAGTCTGTGACAACATAAGTTAGAGGTAATTAATCATTTTCACGGCGCTTGTTAAACGGTGCAACAAAATTAGGAGGTATTTCAACAATAATACTTTTTCTTATGCATTCCGCAAAGAAATATTCCGTTCTTGTATACGAATATACATATAAATTTTACGTCGTGATATAAGAGAAATATTTCCCGAGTAATACCCGAGAAATAAAGAAATCTCAAAGTGCCAAAATACTTAAGTTTTAGGTCAGCTGCCAAGAAACCAACCCTCAAAGGCAATTCCTTTTGCTTCTTACTAAAAACTAAACGATTTGTGGTTATTTCCTATCGTTTGTTTTGATTTGCTCTGACACCCTCGTACTGACAGTGAGCCGAACGGAAGGCAATGTTAGTTTTTTCAAAGCCTTAAAGAATAATGAGTTGTTGGGATAGTCCACGAGGTTTCATTAGCCCGGCGCGATGAAAATAAATCGGTGGCCTGCGATCTCTCCGATTGTCACCTGTTTTTCGTTGGTAAAGAAAGGCAAACAGAGCAAAAACAAGGAACGGAAAGTAAAGTTTACGTAACAAACTAAAATAAACTACTGCAGCAAACATATCGTGTGTACTTATTTCATCGTTTACTAGCAGCAGCTAGACGTTAAGTACTTTAACATTGAGCAACGATACGGTTAATAAAGACGCTTCCACGTTACACGAGAAGGTCTGGTACCCGAACTCCAAGTCACATACACATACATACATAACATCACGCCATTCATTCCCAGAGTGGGGTAGGCAGAGCTACAGAAATACTAACTACTCTAAAAAGCCAACAGCTGGATACCAGCAGCCACGCTTTAGCAAGCTTACAATGTAGAAGTTATTGCTATTTCTCATGTCTAACTCCTTTTTAAAGGAATTATACAGGCATTTAAATATTTTACTACGCGGCTTTCATAAATGTCAATAATAAAGGTATAAAAGTAACGAAAGTAAAAATAACTTATTTACAATGACAAAAATCCACACTGAATATCCGTTATCGGAGCGTTCCTCACTGAGAGCATTCGCGTGTTATGAGCATTCGGCGTCGAATATTCAAGTGGTGTGGACCACAGCAACGCTCGGCTCAACCACACCACTCGAATGTTCTCAGTGGGGACGCTCTTTACAGGGGTTTCAAATAAACAACGACATGAATTCTGCAGTCGCGCAGGCACGATCTTTTGATCGATACAAAGGCTACTACATACTCGTACTATATTAGTGTCTGGAGCAACCAATTCATCCTTTCTTGTTTTTATACATAGTTCTTTACAGCGAAAGTTTTTGAAAACAAGGTGTTATTATGTCGTAATCATAAAGTAGGTACGCCAAAAGTTATCGGTTTTTCTTTATAACAAACCGTTAACGATGATGTCCCTTGAGTATAAAACTCAATTATATAGCCCCTGTAAGTCAAATCTTCATTCATCCTTTGGCCAGGCGACATATTTGTCGATTTGTACAGTTTAATAATTATTTATAGATTTTTCCTTAGGGTTTTGCATAATATTAGTATCGTCACAGGCATTTAATTTTAATTCGCAGGCTTGCCAATGCCTTTGTCCCTTACCAACCAGAAGGGCCCTGTTTTATAAAGCTACGAATTACAAGCGGAAGTCTCTTTCTAACTCCATTTGCTAAAAAGTGAGTTCCGCTTGTAAATTGTAACTTGTACCTTTATAAAACAAGGCCCATGTGACCCTGTGAGCTCATTACCATTTCTTGCTGTAACTTTTTTGCAAGGAATTGCATTAGGTTTACAAGTTGACAACGATAACCATTCTTACACTACAAGTAGGTGTACAGTGAAATTAATAAAAAAATACTACATGTATAGTGAAATAAACTCCTTTATAACTCCATATTTTTTTCCATAAAACATATAATTATAATATATCCGTTCCATTCCATTTATGAAAAGTGAAAAGAAATCTATAAATTATCCAATAAATATATCTACATAAATACTTACCTTACGATATATATATCTACATAAATACTTAAAAACATAGAAAACATCCAAGACTCAGAAACAAATACTCGCGGCCATCTCATCACCATCGAATCGAGAACCGAAACCGCAACCGCCTCAGAGGCAGGGTCACTAGCTAGTTGTCATGGAGAAACCAAATGAGCTCACAGGCCACCTAATAGCGTAATCTGAGACCCATGGGCATTTTCAATCAGTACACTGCAATCCTAAGACTGATATTGACATCGTAGATATAAACAGTATTTAAGTGGCAACGCTTATAATAACTGTAGAGTCTGATGCAGGAGCAGTGACAGCGACCGCACGATTGGAATTGGAACTGAGGATCAGTAGTCAAGCGTGAATGGGTTAACCCATACTCTTATAGCATTATTTATTAAAAAATATTAAAATATCGCCGCTCAAGTACGAGTAAAAATTAGATCAAGAAGAAAGGAAAAGTGTTTTGGAAATGGCTTTGATATGGATTTTAACACTATTGCTGGTCCATAAACTACTAGAGGAATCATTTTGGTACAACACTATACATTTAAATGTTTATGTAGGATAAATTTACTCAAGCTTAAACTTTTGGATAATGTTATTTAATCCTAATTGCGCAAGGTAGAAACCCACCAAATGATAATATTTGCATTCGAAAGGCGCTTTTTGCCCTGGTTCAGAGAGCACTTGCTGATGGCGGCGTTGTTGTCATTCTCACGTTTATAACCTTATTTGACGGAAAAGTCGTGAATACTCCATTTTATTTTACACGAGTGATTTTATGTTGGAGCGTTATGTTCGTATTTGCCCATTTTATAGCGCACCGCGATATCGTATAAGTAACACGTTAAAATTATCATAACGACGGAGTTATACGTCATAGAGCATGTAATAAACACTATTCAACGTATGTCAATTAATGCTTAATGTAGTTTTTTAGCCCTGCATTGCGTTTAGTAACCGAAAACACATTATTTAAAAAAATATGTCCGAGTGGTGTATGATCTACAGGGTGGAAACAATAAACGGACCATGAAAAGGAATTAGCTCAATTCCTTAAGATTCATTTTAATTAAATGAAACATTATTTTAATATGAATAACCTGCATTCAGTTTATTTTAAATTTTACCTGAGCCTGGAATCGAACCAACTAAAAAATAAACACTCACTAAATATTATATGCTAGATAATCGATAGGATCCAAAATAAAAGAAAACTCTTTCCAAAAAACTTAAGTCTAACAAAAATTTGCGCTTTAAAGCTTCATATTTCATAAACGGATTACATAATCGAAAAACTGTTTTCACCAACCCGTAATATTTTTGAAAGACCTATCCAACGATATCCCACACTATATGGTAGACGAGAGAAAAAACATCCCCACGTTACGTGTAAGGGTATAACCCTAGATTTTTTTTTACATTTTATTGTTACCACTTTGCTGGCGTGACTAATATGCATATTCATGCCAAATTACAGCTTTCTAGTACTTAGTCTCTGTGCTAGGCTGCGGACGGACGGACGGACGGACGGACGAACGGACGGACATGGCGAAACTATAAAAGTTTCTAGTTTGACTACGGAACTCTAAAAACGGGACCCAATTACCAAGACTCCACTGTCCGTCTGTCTGTCTATCACCAGGCTATATCTCATGAACCGTGGTAGCTAGACAGTGGAAATTCTCATAGACTATGTTTTTCTGTTGCCACTATAACAACAAATAATGCTAAAAACAGAATAAAATAAATGTTTGAGGGCGGCTCCCACACAACGTACGTGACTATTTTGCCGTTTCTGGATATGAATAACGGCAACAGGTTGACGCTTGAAATATTTACAGAATATTTAGTAGTATATTCTCTTTAAAAAGAAATAATTAAATAAAAATTAAATGAATATTTAAGAGGGCTCCTATGTACAACAAACGTGATTTTCATGTCGGTTTTTGCTTGATATTAATAAGGGCAACAGGTAGACTAATATTGTGTCTAATGTTGATATAGATAATGGTACGGAACCCTTCGTACGCAAGTCCGACTCGCAATTGGCTGACTTTTTTATACTCCTCGTTTGCATCAATGCGATAGTATTACTAGGATAATACCGGTAAAATTACTAGCATACAGGCATTCAATTTTAGTCCTCAGAGTTGGCTTTGCATCTGGAGTCCTAGGATTCAATCTTGAGATTGTAGTCTTGAAAATTCAAGTAAGACCTCACTTACCACCAGGTGGCCTGTGTACTCATGTGCCTCCTCCTTTCCATAAAAAACACGTTATTATATGTCACATCTAAAGGATCATCCTAGACCGAGCTACCTACGAACAGGATTATTTAAGGACAGTAAGCAGGATACAGATGTGGGTAAGGGGATATGGAAAGCAATCATTCTGGCGCAAAAAGAAACATGGTCGCAATTTGGCAAATTTGGTAGTCGCAAAAACAGTGTTTGACTTGGAGCTGGAGTCCCCTGTGTGGTTGCCGGGTTAGAATAGCGCCACACCATGTCTTCCCGTGGATGTCGCAAGAAGCTATTAAGGGAATAGGGGCTTGTAGTACTGTTAGGCGATGGGCTTGCAACATGTCACTAGTACACTGGTTAACATCTAAGCCTACTTGTGCAAAATGAGGTTACAGAATTATCAACAACTCTTGTTGTAGTTGTTGGTATTTCTGTAGCTCTGCCTACCCCACTCTGGGAATGAAGGCGTGATAGTATGTATGGATGTATGTTTTTCTTTTTTGTGTGTCTTGTTGTGTTTAGTGACTTTTTTCTTCTTCTTTTTTCTAACTGTAACCCTAACAGAAACGAAACTGTTAGAAAAGAAGTTATGTTAGGTTAGACTACGACTCCAAAAAAACGAAGCTGTTCTAGAAAAGTAGGTTAGGTTACAAACATAACATTAGGATACCTAAGTGGACAAATAATGAGCACCCAGTTTTTAGGTATTTATATTTAGAACATGCAAACAATTTTGATTCGGCTTCATAAATGTGTACAGTATGCATACTATTTTTCTACGAAATCATAATTTATATTAATATTTTTATCATCGATAGGTACCTTCCTTTCTACTAGTTGTACTCTTGTACACTTTGCTCTCCAATCATAAAACTGTGTAAATACACATAAAATAAAAGCAAAAAATCCTCTTGAACAATTGTCTGAAGAGGTAGATAGAGGGCTAGAGTTCAAAATT
The DNA here is from genome assembly GCA_949316455.1 of Acleris holmiana. Taxonomy (NCBI): domain Eukaryota; kingdom Metazoa; phylum Arthropoda; class Insecta; order Lepidoptera; family Tortricidae; genus Acleris; species Acleris holmiana. The sequence continues at coordinate 13,247,239 of OX438766.1, forward strand.
TCAGTGGTAGAAGTCTTTTGCGGGTTCAGTCAGACGATAAATAATTACGAATAATATTTAAGCAATATTTCCCGACAAGCTGCCACTTCGTTATCAATTTACCGCCATTAGCGGGACGCTTGAGCGCTTTCGAGACCAAGAGGCTACAAATAGGATTATAGTCGCAGTTTTTAAAGTAATGCCGAATCCAGTATTTTATAACATTCCTCAATACCTACTCAACTCATATTGTATTCACTTTGCCTTTGACAGTCGACAAAGCAAACGATACCTATAATTGCTGTTAATTAATGCGGCACGTTCAGTTATTGTTTGTCCTTAGTAATTACTACCGTACCCGCCATTTGTACTCAGAGGAGGCAAGGTGTATTATGTTCGCCTCATTATGAGTCACCTCATCGATGCTGAAATGTTCGGAAACAATTGCGGGAGAAATCCCTGTTATTTAGCATTGTCCCAAGAGTTTGGTGCGCAGGTAGAGTAGGGAGCTGAAGGCCACCTAATAAAATTGAGTCTTTTCACGCTCGGACTTTAGGGTCACGGCGCAGGGGACGACTTGCTCTACCTACCATAGCTCTTCATGTTCTGTTTTCTACTTACAGTCTATGGGTACAGATTACCGTTCTGTTTATCTAGTAAGTAGGTGTAGAAAACTTATATCAGTGTCCATAGACTGAAAACTTCCTAAGAACGAATCAGAGCCCCTAGCCAAGATGCGTTCGCTATCTAGCGTTTCGATTCGTTTCGTTTTTAAACCAATCGCGTCACTGGTAGATCACGTGACTTTGGGTATGACGCGATCTACCAGTGACGCGATTGGTTTAAAAACAAAACGAATAGAAACGCTAGTTAGCGAACGCATCTTGGCTAGCGGCTCTGGGTTGTCCTTATCCATTTCTACAAGGTTTGAGGAGATATATCACAATATCATTCATGGTCTGCAATCTAGGGGGATACTAAAGAAGCAGCTACACTGACAACTGTTTCGTAGTTAAATTTGAGTCTGATCACGTGCGTGTGCGTGTCGCGGCGGCGTAGGCGTTGCTTTCGACTACATAACATAAGTAGCGTAATTAGACGCTTAATTAAAGGTTAACGATTTTGAGACTTTATTTACTTGTGGTGTGTATTTATGTATATACAAAGATGAGTTTATTCCTTACACTTACTTGTAGTTAGTTGGTCATTATTTACACCTTCATCGTTATTTTAATATCATGTTCATACTAGCATGACTGTTAAAAACTTTGAACAAGATCCGACACTTAACCCAATAAAAAAAAACACTTTCGTTATCTTCTCCTGCGGGCCATATTTTTGATGATTCAGCTTGTGATACAAGTATTACGTGTGGGCTAAGTATGGCAAACAAGTATGTTAGTATATAAGATACTCATAGAGCCTTCTAAGTGATTTACAAAGAGAATCCAAAATCAGCTTTTATGCGGCGAGAAATTTAGTTTCAAGAAATTTAATTCCTATCTCTCTATACCCGTAGTTACTGCAGATTAACATCTCACTTTGATTACGCGCTCTGCTTACCGTGCGTATAGGTATACGGTTTCCGCGATACACTTTCAGAGGGTGAAGCCTTTTAAATACATATAATATAATGTACTCGTAATAGGGTTGTGCAATAAATGCTCGTGCTTACAATTTGTAATTTTTAACCATGCGTGATTTACAATGCAACTGGATTCCTTAAAGTTTGCTCAATAAAATAATTACAAAGCCATAATCTAAAATAATTGCTTTTAAAGTTTATTTATGGCAGTTACGTTGACGGCTTTAATTGCGGGGACCGTTCATCTGACCAAAAGTAGGTACGTTTGACAAACTTACATTTCGTAATTATATACGTATAAAGCTTAAACAATTACATATCACATGGGCTTATTCAATAATTAGGTTAGACTTTTGACGGCAAAAATTTGTAGCGGGAAGTACCTCCTTACGCAATGAAGGTTTATAAAATTATATTATAATTTGCCAAATGATGCTTTGGTGAAACGTTAGTGAACCATTGAATTCATTTGAAGGTAAATCGTCGGTGAAACTGCAATACCGCGTAAGTAACCAATTCAGTAAATTGCAAAGTGTACCTTATTGACTTACATGTTAAGGTGTATTTTGCAACTTGTTAAATTTGTTAGTTACGCGGTATTGCAGTTTCACCGACGAAATGCCAACTGTTTAAGTGATGAAATCAAATCTCAAATTGCAAAAACCTTAACCGATTTGTTTATGCGCTAAGGAGATTGCAAGATACGGTTTCGGTTCAAGCTGCACTGACAGCCTATCACGGCTATATATCATCCGTTCTTCGTTACGGACTCATCCTGTGGGGTAATTCGGTTGATGTGCAAAGAGTCTTCAAGGTGCAAAAGAAGTGTGTCAGAGTCATCTGTGGTGCCCAGGTCGATGAAACATGTATTCCGTTATTTAAGGGACTCCATATTTTGCCACTGCCGTGTCTGTATATACAGGAAATATGTGCTTTTGTAAAATCGCAACATTCAATTTTAAAAGGCGTGGTGAAGTTTTCCAACCCCGTACAAGGGCCAAAATTATGAACCGCCTTTATAAACCTGCTTGTCACAAGGCCATATACTTATACCAAAAATGTATACAACATGTGCATTCTAATCTATAATGCTATTCCTGATGACATTCAGCTCCTCCAGGGAAATATATTTAAGAACACATTGTCGAAGTGGCTTCTAGATAAGTGTTTTTATAATGTTAAGGACTTCCTCGAGCAACGTAATAATAGTAATTTGTGATTTTTGACATTTAGTATTTAATATAAATTTTAATGTTTTGATTTGTGATCTTACATGTATTTTATGACTTATAAAATTTTTACTATATATACATTATGTTGGATGTTAAATTTCTTTATTGCATGAATAATAATATTTGCACGCTTGCTTGCAAGCTGGATACACTGGACATTTTATATATTTTTTAAATTGACTGTAACATCTTGTGTACTGTATTCTCCAAATAAATGATATTGATTGATTGAAAACTTGTTAAATCAACAAGCAGCTTAGTTTTACTGAAATAACGAATCAGCTCGTTCAGTTTACTGCTGCTCGCTGAATTATGTGTATCTCGCACTATGTGTTATGTGTATCGCGCCCACGTACATACCAAGTATTTTTATTTCCGGCACCCACATGATTACAAAAATGCTCTTTGAATTTTTCCGATATGTGTGTTAGTTTACATTTACATTTTGATTATTATTATGCCACGTTCGACTCAGTTGCTCCGTGGAATGATTTTCAACGCCCCCTCCATTTGCACTTTTGCATTTGCTATTTCCAGTTTACATAGGGTTTTTATGGATTGGAAATATGGGGATTAAGGATTACGTGAAACTTTTGCTCAATATTAGTACCTTATGTTATGGTTATCGTTATCATATCACGTCTAAATTAAATTAAGTTTTTCTCTTTCTAGGTAATCCTACTATTCCATTAATATTATAAATGCGATATTTTATGTGTTAGTTCGTAACTACTTCACACAGCAACGCAATGTCAATGGAGATAGCTTGTACCCTGGATACACATAGGCTACTTTTAATAACGATAATTGAAATCTACGCGGACGAACTCGCGGGCAGAAGCTAGTATGAATTAACTGGTGGGCGTTAATAATTGAACATCACTATAATTAACAATGTATCATTTAGATACCCTGAATTTATTCTTACCACCTTATTAGTTAGTTGAAATTTACCTTCTTAGCCTGCAAAAGGCATATCATTCTTGTATTACTTCTCTGTCCTCTTTAAACAGTATTTTTAGCGAAGACCCAAGAACCTAAGCAGACAGTAAGAGTAGGTAGCGAGGGAAGGACCGGAGGCTTAAAATGCGAAATCGTATAGGGATAATGGTTTCGTCGCTATATAAATTGAATTGGTGCTATCCAATCTGAATAAAACATGAACATATTATGGATTTTTAAAGCATGAGAGTATTAGTGTCATTCGGTGCGACTCCTCGCAAGCGTGTTTAAAGGCATTTATTAGGTTCAACCTGACTTAAAGAGTGACGTATTTAGTTCGGGGTCCTATTTTTTCATAACCAATGGTTCATTTCGCAAACATATGATTTGACAACCCGCGTTTTTTTACGAAACTGTAAATAATTCTGAATTTATTTCAGGTTAGTTTTATAAAAATCCTGAAATACTTCGGTTACAGAAAAAAAAGTGGGTTGGCAAATGATTAGGTTGTGAAATGATGCATTTGTCAAAGATTTGTCGGCAAAAAGGCAGAGACCCATTTAGTTCATTACTAGTTATATATCGTTATTTTTTCTAATTAAACGCTTCACTTACGCACAGTTTACTAAACAAATTATTTAGTCCGCTGGTAAATAAATCAAATTAAAAAAACCGTGCAGGACCTTGTCGGAGAGGACTTAGTGTTAGGGTTCCGAAGCCGTTTTTACAAACACAAAAAAACTTTCTCAACAAAGCAACAAGTACATGAACTTCTTTTTTGTTAAAAGTTATTTGGTGCTGCTTGTGTAGATGTTTTTTGGTAGGTAAAAGAATTCAGTCGCCTGTATTTTAGGAACCAGTCAAGTCCTAATAATTTGTTTTTAAAATTCGTTAAAATGTGCTTCATTTATGACATTTTTCAGATTTATATTTATAATTATGTCACATGTTACAATGTAAAATAAAAAAAAACCTTTGCTGCTTTGTTAAGTTCCCAAAAAAAAGTATTTTTTAACATCATAGACATTTATAACAACAACATTAACATTTCCCTTGATGATTCGAATGTAAAAAAATAAGATTATTGTTGGCCAGGCCTCACTGACGGAAATGACAATCCTCAACAATATTTCCCAGCGGTCGTATTTTTAACACTCTTACCATAATAAAACGTACCCGAAAAGAAAAACGTATAGCCCGTTTTATAAAATAAACTTCTTTATAGCGAATAAACGTCGAAACACGAATAATAAATTATGTACATAAACTTATGCTAGCTATTTTGGTGGACGTACATAACTCCGAAGTGACTTGTTGATTTTTAAAGTAATGTTTTTACGTCAGGTTTATCTTAGGCCTTTATATAGCATAACCCAGTAAGTATTATTATGCTATTGTTACCCTTTTTAAGCTTGACATCATCTGTTTGCCGCGCGGGGAGGCAAGGCTCTTGAAGGAAGCGCAGCGGGCGGCAGGCTTCCACTTCGCATCTTAAACAATGATTAATGAAATCTAATTGCGCTTTTAGGGGCTTAAGAGCCATTACATGAGACAGTGCAAAGCCCGGCTAAGTCGCGGGAAGGGACTGATGTTTGACGCGGGTCACCTGATATGCAGAATAAACGCCCTTGTGAGTGGGAGTCGAGGAAGACGGCATTGGCGACACAACTTTTCAACGGTCGACCAAAAAAGAGGACCCAGCTTTTTTTTTTAATCTACCCGTACACATGAGACTTATACATCATGATGACCAATTTAATTTACGAACAAGGCAGAGTCCAGAAATTATTGGAATACACTTTCACTAAAGTAAGCTAATGATTAATTATAGGTAGTACCAGTGCGAACAAAGAGAACATGACTCATTTGTACAATTTTGTCTTTGTTTTATCAAAATGTGTAGAGATTAATTGACATAAATAATTATAAGTTATTTTAGTCTCAAATATCATACATGTGTATTTTAAAACTCTAGTGAAAAAAACATGTTTTTTATTAATATTTTTATTTCCTTTACAACGTATTTTTTTTGCTTTATTAAACTAAATTTAGTAAAATTTAAACATTAAATTTAGGTAAAAATAAAGAATTTCGTACGATTAACAGGAAATGCCCAGCTTGGTTTGAAATCTTAAAGTTGCTTTCCTGTAAAATCGTAAAGTAGAAATGGCGTCATTATTCTGTTGGATGAGAGATGTATGAAAAATCGTCTCTAAGGAACGACTGAATCGTTTTTAACTGAGTTTCTGAGTTCGGCCGCAACTTAAAAATTCTCAATAACGTGTTCGAGACACAAACGTATTTTAATTACTTACTTTCTTATTAATGAAATTCCTTTATACGGACGGATCCGCAAGGCCTTAAGAAATCAAAAGGAAAAACATAATACTTAACAAGAACATTTTCCTTGCGTACGTTTAAAAGTAGCGTTCACTGAATGCTTCTTTTTATAAACAACAAACAAAGCGTAACACTAATTGAGTCGGTATCTGTTTCAAAAGAGTGTAGACACTACAAAATGGCGTGATAATGGAATACGGCGCTGAAAAGGTTTGGTGGAGCGAGAGATCTTAACGAAATTTCCCCTAAAAAAGTTACAGAGCACTGCTAAGAGGAATTACGGGGATCTGTTTCCTAAAACCGACGTCCATTTGAGGGAGACATTGTCTTCTGCGTAAACCACTTACACGACGACACCATTTAATGATGTAGTGGGCCGAACAGACAAACTAGGTACTCATGTATTGTGGAGTTGTACCTACGAGTTCCAATTTTATTATATTATCTTTAGACAATAAACTATAAATTTTTATTATATTTATATATTGGTGGTTGCCTTGAAAGCTGATATTAATTTTTGTTCATTTGGTTACTAGCGAAAAGGTTTTAAATTTAGCCGGTAAGAAAAATAAAGGCTACACACCCGCGCAACGATACACTACCTATGTTTTATTGATATATTGAAAGCAAATTGATTAAACGAATAACTTGTCGTTTGATAAATCAATAATTTGCAAGTGTAATAGTGGGGTTCATCATTTATTAGTCATGAGTGAGTTTAATTATCGGGCTATCAACTACTAAAAACTGTTACTTAAGGGCAAATTATTTTAGGGTAATTTGTAAAAATGTGCGCTTTAATTTAAAGTTGAATCAAGCAAATCCATGAGATCAACAACGTTACTGTGTTTCGCCGCGACTCTAATAAAGCCGCGCAAACAATCACGTTCCACGAAAAATCTTCCTTCGTTTTTCCACGGATGAAAGCCACTTACGCTCACTCGTGTAATTCCTTGATACCGCAGTAACAACGCAGGCTTTAAGACATTATAACCTTTACGTCCCGAGAATAACAATATCGCAGACGAGAGCTCGCCGACAACCGATGTCTTATGTAAATAGCACACAGTGGCAACATCGTTCAAAGTAATTTAATTAGGTGACTCTGAGCAATAAATGTTTCGTATTGCAAGGTTATAAGCAAAGAAGACCTTTTACTTTCATCTTATTACTCAAAGGCACAAATTTTCCATATACTTAAATTCAGTTAGTTAAATTATGGTTATCGCCTAAATAAATGTAACGGTAATAAAAGCTAATAAATTGGTCTTCATTGTTGTTAGAGAACAAAGATATTGTTAATTGGTTTAGATTTTAATAATTGACTTCGGAATAGTAACAACATGTATTGGAAACCAAGATCGTTCGTTAATTGGTTTCCTTGCAAATTCGAATGCCATCAACATTTTACCTTTGCGGAGTTTTTAATATTGCGCTTCCTTCCTTTACTTTTGGACGTAAGAAATTGATCGGCATTAATTTCCTCGATGCTGGCACACCGATATAATCTTATTTGATCGGCTAACTCGTATGAATACGGTATGGATTCAATCTTCGTCATGTTGAAAAAATTTAGTGCTCCTATCAACTTGGACTTTAAATCTGTGATTTTACTAACTTTTTTAGAATTATTAACTGCCATTTCTATGGCAGGCCACTGCTTAAGAATTGCATAGGCCTGACGGTGATTGTTACAGATTTGTTTTACCATAGGTTCGGTGTTTGCATCAGTCTCCCCCGGAATCGAGCGCGCGCTGGAGTGTCGATCGACGCGTTGCACCTGCGGCGCACTCGTACTTCTGTTCATCTTTTTGTAGAACGACATAGCGCATTGGACTGATGCCTGACGTTGCCCCGGAATGACGCCACTTCCCGCCTGAACGTGTTTTGATTGCAGAATTTTCTCAGTCAGATTTATCTCACCCGCAGCGTTGCCTGGATTCGGGTCACTGAGTTCACTGCGATTGGGAGTATCCTGACTAGTGCCTGTATCAGTATAAGACACTACAACAGGCCCACTCTGGTCATTCTTCAAAAGATGTCTTTTGATTGCATCTAACAGGTGCGGCGATGGATCGTTGACAAGCTGCCCTATGCCCCAAAGATACTCTGCCATTATTTTAAAATTTAATAATAATTCAGATCAAGGTTTGATTCACAAATTATTGTTCTAAAAAGCATGGAGGGGAAACATGAAGCTACCTGACAATTCAATATTAAATATGCTACTTTGACAATGACATATGTTTCATAGACCTTTTGATTTGTCTTTGTAATTATTTTAGAGGTTGCTATGGGTCGAAATTAGGTCAAGAAAATAAATAAAATTGGCACAATAATACCTTGAAGTGTCTAGATGAACATACTAAAAGTCCTCAATCAAGGGGGGTATGCTGAGGATGTGGGATGGTTGAAGATCCTTTTTTTCACAATTTTGCTCATATCTCGAATATTTGTATGTATATACTTAGCAATATAAATTCTTCTGATATAAGATTTTACATAAAATTCCTACGGGGTAAGGGGGCGGGGGGCATTTGACTCTGATTAAAATTAGCACTTTAAAGCTTAACAGAAACAAATCCCTCAATCGAAATCACAACCCCGAAATATTCTTAAAGACCCATCTAACGACATCTCACACCATAGGGTACACGAGAAAAAAACTTCCCAACGTTACGACAAGGGAAGACACCATAAAATAAAACTAGGTGTTGTTTTACCACTTTGTCGGCGTGACTAATACAAATATTCACGCCAAATTTAACCGACTTCAAAAAAGAGGAGGTTATACGTTCCACTGAGGACACGTTGGCACAGTACATAAATATGTTTTTTTATTTATATACTGCGACGTTGGCCTAATTGGGAGTGACCCTACCTCCGAAGCCAGCGGCCCTGGGTTCAAATCCCGGTGAGTCTTGGATGTTTTGTATTAAAGTATGTATTTTTCAATTTAACTATGTTTATCGTTCTCTAGTACCCATAGAGCAAGAATAAGCCTAGAGCTTAGTTTGGGACTAGATCAATTTGTGTGAGATCGTCGCCTGATATTTATTACTTACTGTATGTATTTTTTATGTATGTTCTCCGATTACTCCATCAATTGTAGACCGATTCTAAAAATAATTTTTAGGTTTGATAGAGTATGCTTCCGAGGTGGTCCCATTGTCACCAAATCCAAATCTGATGAGGGGATCAGTGAGGAATAAAGAGAACTTCAAATATTTTAGGCAAACATTTAGCGATTTTAGTATTTTTAGTGACAAATGTAGCATTTGCATTCAAAAAGTATACTTGGTGAAGTGGTACTGATGATGAAGACAGATGGCCACCGGCACTCCTCAACGGTACCTATTTCAAGGATGGCGATAAGATATTTCGATTAAGATAGTTGAGTGACTACAACGAAGAATATTTACTAGTTGAAATATGACTATGACTTTCCCGCGGCGTTGCTTGCGGCGCGCTTGAAATAACTTAAAGCTTCATATCAACTAAGAAGTGGGACTACGTAACAGCGTGTTATGATCACTAAAAAGTATAAAATAATATAAATATTTTTTTAGAACAAAATAACTTTCTATAAAATTGTAGGCAGCTACCTAATAGGTTAGTCCAATTGAAGTCGGCGACCACAATATTTTCAGCAAAACAGTCGACTTCAGTGAGACTAACCTATTAGGTAGGTGCCTACAATTTTAAAAGAAGTTATTTTTTTGCGTTTTTAAAGGTAGTTTTTTTAGTACTTAGTGTCTCTGAGCTAGCTGCCCACGGACGGACGGACGGATGGACGGTTAGACCAGCGGTAATGGCGAAACTATAAGTTAGACTGCGGAACCCCAAAAATGGCCTTAAAATAAAATTACCACGTTTAATAGGTACTCGGTTGATTTATTCCTTGTTTTATAAGCTCATGACACGCTCGTTATCTTCATCACAGGAGAAAATGAGACAGCAGGGAATGGAATGAGCATACTTTAATTTAACATTATAGTTACTAAATATCAGTGAAAGGCATGTTCGTTTGGTAATGACTGATGTAGGGTTCTGTAGCTGTAACGTACACGATTAGCGTTTAGTTGTAACTGTGCTTTTGGAACAAATATTTTAGGTATTAGTAAAAACCATATCAGTACCTACTTAAAAATGTTAAGAGGATTGTGAACCGACGCCTTAATTGCAAAGTTGTCAGAAAATGCCATACAAAAGCTTCGGGCAGTTACGAAAATTTCTCACCCCTAAGTCAAGTCCGATTAAACGATTTTAGAATATGTTTTGGTTATTATAAAAAACTATGTTTGTACACGTTTGATTGTGTCAACACTGCGTTTAAAAAAAAAGTAGTCTGACTGCGACGGCTATGACGTATAAACGAACCGACAGACGGACAGACAGTCAGGCAGGAAAACAAATTTGAATACAGAGCACTAAAAAAATCAATTTTTCACTTCTCATGCTCGTAAAGTCCTTCTTTATGCTGAGTATAGGCACTAGTGCATAAATTGTTGTCGTCATCTAGACTAAGACAATTAAGCCTGGTTGTAAGCCAGACAAACGAGGTGACAGCACTAAATCAACTTGTTATTTGAATACATTTACTTACATTTAATTTTGCCAACAAAAATGACATTTTAATATATTAATAAAAAGCATTATTAACAACAAAAAGAACAAAATCAACGTGTGACTTGGCAGTATTGCGTTCGACCTAAGTTTAAAGTTACATGAAAAATTAAAAAAAAAAGAAAAAAAACCAATGTCGGGAACGAGTTTGTTGTCTCGTTTTGGACTATTTAATTAGTTGTTTTCTTTGCAAAAGTTGTTGTACGTTACGGAATTTTGTTAAAATATCAAGTGAAGAGGAAATAATGCTTACACCTAACACACTAATGGTTAAAAATGCAAAAGAAGTTATTGAACAGATATTACCACCTAATTACCATAAGTCTCGGATAAAATGGTTTGTTTTATGCCCTTGTTGTACAATCTACTATTAAATCTTAAGCCACACTTAGATAAAGTTAAGCGACAAGCACAAACCTAAAGAAGGGTAACTACTAAACAATATTTTAACTTTTCATGTTCAACCACGTAGGAGATATAGTTACCTAAGAATCGGTAACTTTGACGAATACCAGTGAAATGAAATCGGAAATAAGACGAGGCGGTTGTTTATATTTTCTTGAATTTCCGGAACATATTGAATATTCAGCAGCACCAATCAGTTCCGGAATAATTTTAATGTCAGAGATTGGTTGTTTTCCTCTGCTCTCGCTTAGTTTTTGGATAGAATAGCTGGACGAGTAAAAGTACTCGTAACACAACGGCTACGTTTATTTATTCTCAAAGCAACCGGAGGGTATATTTTACGGCGATGGGTTGAGGAAATAAAAAATCGGGAACACTCTTACGGCAGTTCGTGTTCCCGTTTTACTGCTGTTTATATTAAGTATATAATTTGAGTTTACGACGGGACTGAAGAGTAAGAATTCATAAGCTTTTAGAAGCGTAACTTCATTCCTACCATTTACACCTGTCACAGTATAAACAGTAGTTCGTCTTTAAAGAAAGCTATATCGTTTGGCTTGCATGTATGCATGCCTCGACCGTATGCGCCGCAACACACCGCTAACAACCTCAAGAGGACCCATCAAGCCGGTTTAGTCAGGACCGTACTGTGTCGCCGCGTTTGGTTGCGTGCATACAAGTATCGTGTGACGCATTTCGACAAAACCCTAGCGTCCGAGCGGCAATAGCTAACAGAAATTTCAAAAAGTTCAAAGACGAACTAAAGAAAGAAAAACATTTACTCACAACGATAACACACGGCAAAGAGACAACATGTAGTGCTATCTCGTCTAATCAGGTATCCCCGGAGAGCAGCCTGGGCAGTCGCGATGATTCGTTGCGTTGATGTTTAAATTAAGCACTGGGGTTCACTTAAGGTGTTTCCACAATATATGGCTGTATCAGATCGGACTGCGTGGCAAACCTATAAGACTTGTTCAGAGTAAATCATGCGCTTGGGAGGGGTCACATCGCGACACGTAACATGACAAATACACCGATACTGAAACGGTCACGGAACCATGTTGTGATAAAATGTGGAGCCACCTCTACAAAGCCGCAATTTTTTTTATTGACGTAAGCTTTTTTGATCCTAAATTTTATTTTACCTAGTACCAAAAATGTTTTAAGCAAATTGCTAACTCGGGCACAGCAAACACAATTATTACTCGTACAGCCGCGTACCATATTTAAAATTTTATAGGTACTAGCGCTGCCTAACTAAAATGTCTTATATATCATATTACGCTGTCCGTGGCTCCTTATATCATCGAAACCGGATAATCTCGAATATGGCGGCTATCAATAATAGCCGTTATTAGCATGGGCGGGCAAAGGTTGCTCTGGATTAAAGGTGACTGTAGTGGATTGTATGAACGCAGATAATATTTATATAGAATAGTTACAGCGAAAATCCCGCTTCTGGTTGGATTATTCTTATGGAAGGAGTTATCTCCTCGGCTTATGGCAAGAATTAATTAATTTGTGTTTTAATATTTAACGCACTTTGTGCCAACGCAAGTTATAACACGGATTTTACTTAAACAATGTACTTAAATATCCTGTTAGATTTTTGATATTTTTATAAATATGTACCTATTTTTATTATCAGTGAAAATAGGGTTAGGGTTTCATAAGGGGTAAAATGGGGGGAGGAAGTATGGTAATTTGGTCATTTATGAAGTGAGAAATGTGTAAATTGGTATTTATGCTACTGCTTATAAATCTAAAATACAACTTTAGCGATTTTGTAAAAATTACCCCTAAAGTGGTAAAATGGCGGTAGAATTTAGTATGGGATTTTGTTAATTTTTGAAGGAAAATATGTAAAAACAATTATGTGGCCACTATTTACAAATAAAAAATATAGCTTTGGGTGATTTGAAAAAACGAACCCCTATGGAGGTGAAATGAAGTTTGTATGGAGAGTTACGCTTATTTTTGAAGTGAGATACGAGTACATGAAACTCGGTATCAAAACCATTATGAATTAAAAACAGTTTTGAAAATTAGCCTCTAATGGGATGAAAAGGTGGGGCGAAAGTTTGTATGCTAGTTTGGTTTTATTTGGGCCGGTGTAAATGAATTTTAGCAGCTATAGTGTAATAGTACAAGATTCAGTGTTTTTTAAATATTTGCTCCTTAAAGGTGAAATCGCTTTAAGTTTGTAAGGGAGTTATTAACTGAAGGGTGATCTTACTTTGAATCTTGGACTTCTGACTTTAGAGTTAAGAGTTTGTTTGGCAATTTAGTAATTTTCAAATTTATATACCTTACCTATACGATCTGAAAAATGGATATTGGGACTATATACTAATTACATAAAGAAAATATTCAGATTCAGTATTCTTTAAAAATAATAACCAAAAAATAAATGGAATAAACTTTAGGGTAGATAAAATAAAATGTAATGGCGTAATTATATTCGCCATTAGTATGACAATTTGTTGTTTTAAAGGTTATTATAGCCATGAGTTGAAAATTGTTTACGAGTATGATGTAGACCGCTTATTCAATAAAAACCTTATCTGGAGCTTTTCTGAAAAAACATATTTTTTGAAGGTGAAGTAAACTATCCGTACTTTAAACGGAAGTTCTGACTCCGCAGATAAAGTTTCGGGTGGAATGCTAGTTAGTATGGTAACTCATCACTTCATCGAATGTATCGTTTCATCGAATTTCATTTCATCGAACGATATTTTCTGCAATGTTTTCAGGGCATCTTAAACATTAATTACGTAGGTTAGGTTAGGTTAGATGCTTAAGATACCCTGAAATCATTATGGTTTCAGCAGAAAATAGCGTTCAATGTAATGAAATTCGATGAAATGATAGACACCCAGTTAGTATACATAAGTGACTAGGGTTCTCATTAGATAGATAGATAGATAGATAAACATCTTTATTCATCTCACACAATACATGGGTTCTTAGGATAACAAAAGGCACATGCAAATATAAATTATTTATAAATATTGTAAAAAACCTTACTTGCGAAATAAAATTAACTTAGAACTAAAAACATGCAGAAAAAGAGCCATGTGATGGTGAGACGAGAAGGCGCTGGCTCAGCATAAAACTGTGGTAAACCACAGCACTGATATTCTGTCAGAACCAGAGTAGTGACGCCAGTTAAAAATAATAATAAATATAGTTCGGTAAATTGTGCCGTATAAAACGAAAACAAGAGGCCCGTAAACTAAACCGAATAAAAGGAAAATTAAAAGTAGGTACAGTGATCCCAACATTAGATACCATAGCTAAAAGTATTAAAAATTATAAAACTTATAAAAATATTACTGTACATACATGAAGGTAGAAAGATAGTGCGACGAAGATAAAATGGAGAAATATGTATTTTTTATATTTCTGCCTTAGGTTAAAATGATGGAAGGCCGGGCTTTCAATATTCATAACAGAACGGATTTTCTTACAATAGGCATTAAATGAAGTGAATCCTACACCCGGATTCAGTTGGGTCAATAGCTGTAAGAAGTTTCATTCCATCAATATGTCATTTTCGTGCAAAACGTTCTATATATATGTACTTAAAATACCGTTCCGATTCGACTCAAAATCAAAATCAAAATCAAAATCAAAATGTTTATTCAGTAAATAGGCCCCCATGGGGCTCTTTTACACGTCGGTAATATGAAGTGAATTTACTAGCGCTTCAGATAAGACCATCATTGCGGAGAAGAAGCGCCAAGAAACTCCAGCAGAAGGTCATTTTTTCAAACAAAAGTACAGAAATACTTAAAAGTAAGTTACATTACAAGTACTTAATAAAGTAATAAATAATAATGATTAAAGCTTGAACAAATAAAATCAATACAAATGTAAGGGTAATAACTTTAAACTAAAAATAATAAGTCTAGGAGAACAACACGACGAGGTCTCTACGTCAAAAGCCATATCTAGAATAATAAACTGAAGAACCAGTCCTTGCAAACGTGAACAGACCGGACCCCACAAACAGCACCCGTTCACGAGTATGACGCGTATCTCAGCCATCGCCTCTCTCAACCATGTGTTCGGGAAAGTGGCGACCCGATCAACGACGCCGCCGTAAGCAAAGACCTTTAAGCGAGCATGACTTGCTCAAGCTGCCGGACAACATAGAAGTAATTTTGCGTGAAACAGCTGTCCGGCGAGAAACATCACAGTGTGTTCTCATAAAAGCGTCACGTACGTACAGTCACCATCAGATAGATCTAACCGGACAGCGGGCCCAAAAAAATGTGTTGCAATGGATTCCCAAAAAAGACTAACACGTGAAACCGTCAGAAAAATGACACGTAACACTACGTTTAAATTATTTGCTTGGATAAAAAATCAAGAAGATGTAACTGCATAGTCGACCAAAACGATTTAAATGGACAAAAATTCAGCTGTATCTAAGGTGACAAAAATTCAAAATGATCTTTCAAACTACCTCTTTTTGCTAGAATACTTTATATAGGTTTAAAAAATCAGGACCAAAATGACTTATGTCAAAATTGACAACGTAAACAATAGCAATAACATTCCTCACAATATATTCAGCGATATAAGAATTGTTTTAAAATATTATGCGTGCGTTTAAAATATTGTGCGAAAACATTAACCAATTGTTCGCCGCGGCCAAACTGAGTGCATGTAGGCCGCGCGCCTGCGGCTCGGCTCGTGTTGAAGGCGTGTTGCTGAGGTCTCCTGTTGGTTACTCTCGCCGTACCGCCCCTCAGCTTGATCACATGAACGACTTTGAAAAAATCACGATGGTCTCGTGTATGATGCCTGTTCTACAAATACTCTTAAAGCAGTCTCGTCTCGTGCTAAGAATCACAATAACGAGGTAGCTTGAATAAGTTTATTACTGGGTGTGGTGTTGGGTTGTGTTTCTAATTTATGTGTGTAAATTATATAAATCACAATAAATGAACTATATTACAAATGTATTGTTTGTATAGCTTTTATGCTGCCCTTTATTAAAAGCTTTTATTTAACTTGCAATGTTGATTTGTAAGTTCTGTTTTAAGTTTCTCAAACCATTTTTCTACCACTTGCTGCTATAAAGAAAGTTGAAGCGACCCTGCATATTTACGAAGCTAGCGGTCCCAGGTTCAATTCCCGGTATGGGCAAATATTTGTGTGATGAGATTGAGTATGTTTCCGACTGTGTGTGTAAATGTGCGTGTATTTGAAACGGAAATTAATTTCTCTATATAAGTATGTTTATCTTTGTCTAGTACCCATCCATAGTACAAGCCTAGAGCTTAGTTAGGGACTAGGTCAATTAGTGTGCGATTGTCCCCAGATATTAATTGACTTATATCTTAAGGTGCCGATAGACTTGCGCATTTACTCGAGCATTCTAGTGACTATGCTCGTCTATCAGCACTAATAAGGATCACAACAGGGCGCACTTTAGTGCCTCGGGGCCTCACAAAAAGCTTAGTAACCTCGGCAAAAAAGAGTTTGCATTGGCGACAGGTGGAATATGAATATTTTAAAATGTCCGCCACAAAAAAATATCAGATGTTAGGTAAACGTGGATCATGCTGCCAATTTCGATTCGAACAGTGCCATAATTTGAATCCAAACTCTTTCTTGTTAACCTAGGCACAATGTAAGACGTATTTATGATACCAATAATTTAATAGCTCCTAACCTAATCTTAGCCGTTCGTCTAAGGTTAGGTTAAATATTTTATTTTAGTCTGGTTTGGATAAAATAAAGTTTTATCCAAACCAGACTAAAATAAAATATTGATATCATGTCGTTTCTCATGCAATTTTTAGCACAAGTTGTATTTTATCGCTTGTCGCTCAGTGCGTCTCTATCGTTACAGACTAGATGGAAAGGAAGATCCGAGCGACAAACAAGTCACGAACCACTTGTGCTAGCCCTCCTGTGACGAAGTATAAAAGCTTTCAAACCTCTTAAAACCTTTTATTTAATAGTAATACCAACTTCAATACATATAGGTAAAAAAACACTTAGCAACTTATACATGTCACATAACCACATAACCCATACAATCAAATTAAAGGCATAGAAGGAGCCTTAAAAAGAAAGCGTCTTATCTATACCTATATCAAAAATTTGAATATGAATGTTCAATAAGTTAAAAAGGAAAGAGTATAGAGTCCAGCTCTCGCTAAAACTAGTCGTACACGCCAGTGTTGTGAAGTCGTGTATTCAACACCTTGGTCACCTTGATCGTTATAGTGTACGATCATGATGTTTTAGTCCATACTTCGCAGAATATCATATTCGCAAAACATGATATTAGTAAAACATGATATTCGCAAAACATGATATTTGCAAATAGTGGAATTAGGTTATAGAACTGTATGTAGGTTTAGGTAATGTTAGTTTTACAGCAGGCCCGGAGGGCCAAACTACCCAGAAATAGGAGCTCCGCGGTAGCGGAGCTCCGTCGACACTGTCTAATTGCCGTCTTGCTAATAATGATGTTTTGAGAATATCAAGTTTTGCGAATATGATGTTTTGCGAAAATCGTGTTTTGCGAATATGATATTGAACATACTAATTGGTTTTAGCTTATAGGACCGTCTCTTCCAATAAGACTGCATATTTTATAGCTCCTTCTATGCTTAGTTCTTATTCTATGAACTTCTACACGCCATACACGTTACGGCCACATACGAGTACATCTACAAGCTTCGGCAAAGGATCGTGTTGGCATCCCTTAAAAATTAAATACAGTGTCCCTGGATAAGACGTACAAATGAATAGGGATGAAACTAGATGCAATTTCACCGACAAAAAAAATTTTTTTTTTTTTATTGTTTAATTTTATATAAAAAAACAATTATTGCTGTCAACCCTATCGGAACAAAGGGAAATATCTCGCCTCATATGAGGTCTATTGAGATGAAATAAACGGTTTTTTATCCTATAGCATTTCCTGTGTCAACCAAATAAAAAAAGTACGAAAAAATACGCGTAATACAAAAAAGACAACACATGCTAAACGACATAATATCTTTGACCACTTATCAAAAATGTCGTGCTTGCTTTAGACACGTAATTCTTTTTCTTAATTAAAGATAATGAGTTGTTTAATAATTATAGCTAATAATAACACGAGGTCATATGGGCATATTTTCAAGTAATTAAAGAATAAATAAGATTTATCAGAATTATCAGGAAATTGGAAAAAAAATTTTTTTAAAGAAAAACGTGCTTTTGTTGTTTGTTTTTTTTTTACATTTTTTTATTTATTTAATTGGCACAGAAAATGCTCTACGATAAAAAAACCGTTTATTTTATCTCAATAGACCTCATGTGAGGCGATACATTTTACTTTGTTTATCAGAACAAAGTAAAAGGGTTGACAGCAATCAATGATTTCTTACAAATCTTTAAAAAAAAATAGACACCATTATTTTTTGTCGGTGAAATTGCATCGTATTTCATTCCTATTTGTTTGTGCACCTTATGCAGGGACAGATTGTATAGGATAAAGAAAGAGACTTCAATACGAATATTCCCTTCGGGGTCGTGCTCCTGCTAAATTCTCCTATTGGTAGGAGCTCGAAGACAATATAGTACTGATTCTCCCACTGGTAGGAGCATGAATACTATAATTTCTGATTCTCCTACTGCAACGAAAAGAAGATATAGGTATTTCAGATTTTATTATTTACTATCGCAAAATATCCCTTCAGACCCACCGTCCCCTGGCATTACCCCTGGTGGTACAGTGGGTATTTTAAAGTTAAACGATACCACTGACTTATAGTGATATCAAACAGGAGCTCCGCAGAAGCGGACCTAAACCTATAACTTGCTGAAGTACTATTGATATGATAATAATAAATAATGCTTGTACTTTAATTAGAGTATGAAAACGAGGAATTCAATTGTAATATTTTTATGCTCCTAGTAGGAGCACGACCCCGAAGGCAAGTATAAGGTAGGTATATTTGTTGAATCCTGTAGATGTGGCAACAGTGTATAAGACAAAACCAACGACACCTTATTTGTCAAAACACGATTTGTTAGATGATTTTAATGATTTTCACAAAGGCATTTTTTCGTAGTAGCGAATTTTCACATCGCGTTCTTTTACAATTGTCATTTTTTTTATTGTTTTTCTTCATGTAGCGATTTTTATACAGCATTATTGAATATTCGTAATTTTTACTATTCACATTTTATATGTTCCCAATGTTTCCATCGCAAATTTTCCCAATAAT
This sequence comes from Acleris holmiana, assembly GCA_949316455.1. Lineage (NCBI taxonomy): Eukaryota > Metazoa > Arthropoda > Insecta > Lepidoptera > Tortricidae > Acleris > Acleris holmiana. The sequence continues at coordinate 13,266,594 of OX438766.1, forward strand.
TACTTTTGCATCATAATATGCGTATGTAGGTTAGGTTAGCTTCGGTCTCATATTAGGCCCGGAGGGCCAAAACAACCCAGAAATAGAAACTCCGCTCAGCGGAGCTCCGTCGATTTTGTCAAATTTAAGTTTTTAGAATGGAAAAAATGCTACAAAATTAAATAATCTACTGGTAATTTTAGCGATTAAAATAAACCGCGAACATTTTAACTCTATATCGGTACATATAATACTAAATATATACATATAATCGTTACATGAAGAAAATCGATTAAACAATTATGAAAGAACGAGAAATGTAAAAATTCGCTACTTTGAAAAAATTACTTTATGAAAATCATGTAACAAATCAAAACTACCTTCGTAAAACCAAAATATTTTTATACACTTATTCTATGCAGGTGAGGTGCCAGTGGTAGTTCGTTTTAGGTAAAAAAAAAAACATTTCGTACAAATGGGCCATAATTTTTTGGATGTATCAATTTGAATTAGAGCTTGATTAGAAGGTACAAAAGGTGCAGTCTGTCCGTTATGATGCAGGATGCTGCTGTTGCTGGTGCGCCTGCGCCGGAGAGCCGTCGACGCGCATCCGCCAGTAAGCCCGACGCGCTGCATGCTTTATCCCTAAACGTGTTGTTATATTGGTCTCGGAGGGCATTGATATAATAGACCTTTGTGACAAGTAAGCACTCAGGCTGTAGGTATAAAGCAATTGAAAATCTCTAAAACGCGTTACTGCGACTTCCGCTGTACATCGTCGGAACCTGTGGGCTATCATGTTCGCTCTGACCACCAGCGCCATCATCATCCTTTTCGATCACATCATACATCACATTGTACACATCTAGCAATTAAAATAAAAAAAATACATTCAATTTGTTTCACGTAATAGAAAATTAAATTTGTTTTATTGTTACATAGTAGTATTTTCATAAAAACTTTTAATCCAATTTTCATACGATTATTTTGGGATACGAACAGAGACTCTAAGACCTTTGTCGTCAATGCCCCCGAGGAACCTAGAGCTGGTTACTTAGAGCTGGACGGCGAATAAGGGGTAAAACTGCCAACCGATGTCGCCAGGCGCTCCTGCCCCCTATTTCACCTTACTGACAATGACACTTGACAGGTGACATTTTAGTGTACGTGGCGCTGCTTATATGAAACCCAGTGATGTATCAGCGTGTTAACTTTGCAATGTATACAAAATTGTCACCTATCACATGTCATGATGGTGAAATCGGGGGCTGGTAGAGGGGGTACATTTTTTATACTTTTTTATTTGACCTGCCCTAGATGGTCGATAACATACGAGTATATATACGCAATCTTTTCCACAAGTAATAGTGCTACTTTCTAGTTTTAGTTCAAAAACAATAAAGCTACACTAATCAGGATGGTTCCTAGCAAGATTTAATGAAAATTGGTTGAGCCGTTTAAGAGATATCAGCTCTGAAATGAACCTCTAGGGCTTTTAACCCCCTAAAAGCTCCATATCTCAAAAACGACTGAACCACCGCTAGAAAACCTGCTTTCAATCATAAAACCGCATTCAAATCGGCTGATCCATTTAAGAGATACGGTGCCACAGACAGACACACACACACACACACACACTTACACATCAAACTTATAACACCCCTATTTTTGCGTCGGGGGTTAAAAAGCAAGATGGGACGGGTTTAATGTTGGTAGGGCTTTGTGCAGGGTGCGTTCGGATCGCTTAAAAGATAAAACATGAAAACAGGATCCGAGCGATAAGCACCGTATTTGCAGTCTTATGACTGCAGTCTTGAGAATGCAAATGTCCCACAGGGTCTCAGATCCCACTCGCTATCAGCCCCCTTTTCCACCGTACTGACGAGGATAAGTGACAGGTGACAATTCGGTATACATTGCTAAGTTAAGTAGTATTCACGTCAGTGGGATTTGTATGCAATCTCTTTGTCGCAGAGTTAATTCGTTATTAGTTTATGTTTAGAGCCATGATACAAATATCTTGATTTGAAAAACGTGTATCTCGTACTGATCTGCGTCACTTCAGCATTTCTTCTAATATAATAAAATAAAAGGTCCTACTACTACACGTAGTGGGCTGGAACAGAAATATTTACATTAAGAAATATAATAACATACGAGGTTATGACTTCCGATGTAATGACGCGATAATACTGGTGTAAAAAATAATTACGGAATGGGATACTAACCCTAAAAAAAAGTTTTGATCTTTGTACAAAATGTTAAGCAGTACCTCGGTTCGGACGGACAGAACGGCCAGAACGGACGGACGGACGTTACGGGACGCACAGGACGGACGGATGGGCTGGACGGGACGGACGGGACGGACGGACAGCACGGACGGACGGGACGGACAGGACGGACGGACAGGACGGACCGTTTACGTTAAGAGCTACATATATTACAAACATCTTGATTTAAAAAACGTGTATCTCTTACTGATCTGTGACACTGCGTCACTTCAGAATTTATTTTAATAGAATAAAATGTAAGAAGTACCTAGACATAGTAGGCTGAAACAAAAATATTTATATTAATAAACAAAATAATATGAGGTTATAACTTCTGATGTAATGACGCTATAATACTGGCTTAAAAAAATATTACAGAATGGGGTGATAACCCTAAAAATTTTTTTTTCCTTATACTAAATTTTTAGCAGTGTCTAGTGTTCCAAATAAAATAAATGTGAAGTTCATACAGTCAGACAACCAGACGAACACGGACGGACGGAACAGATGGACAGGACGGACGGACAGGACAGACGGACAGGACGGACGGATAGTTTACGTTTAGAGCTACATTACAAACATCTTGATTTGAAAAACGTGTATCTCTTACTGATCTGTGACACTGCGTCACTTCAGAATTTATTACTATAGAATAAAATGTAAGAAGTACCTAGACGTAGTAGACTGCAACATTACAAAAATATTTATATTAATAAACAAAACAACATGAGATTATAGCTTCTAAAAAAATGTTACAGAATGGGGTGCTAACCCTAAAAATATTGTTTTTCTGTACAAGATTTTTAGCAGCAGGGATCAATACCGGTATCTTAATTAAAATTGAATTATCTTCCTGAATTTGCATTATTTCCTTGATATTTTCGAATGTAAATTAGGTAATACCACTATTCTATTATATAAATTATTTGAAGAGCAAAAATATTTAACAATAAGCGAAATACCGAAATTGATTACCGGTATTTTTGTATGAAAATAATACCGGTATACGATCCCTGTTTAGCAGTGTCTAGTGTTCCAAGTAAAATGGATGTGAACTTCATACAGTCAGACAAACAGACGAACACGGACAGGACGGACGGACGGGACAGATGGACAGGACGGACGAACAGGACGGCCGGAAGGGACGGACGGACAGGATGGACGGACAGTTTACGTTTAGAGCTACATTACACACATCTTGATTTGAAAAACGTGTATCTCTTACTGATCTGTGACACTGCGTCACTTCAGAATTTATTTTAATAGAATAAAATGTAAGAAGTACCTAGACGTAGTAGACTGCAACAAAAATATTTATATTAATAAACAAAATAACATGAGGTTATAACTTCTGATGTAATGGAGCTATAATACTGGCGTAAAAAAATGTTACAGAATGGGGTGCTAAGCCTAAAAATACTTTTTTCCTTTACTAAAATTTTTAGCAGTGTCTAGTGTTCCAAGTAAAATGGATGTGAACTTCATACAGTCAGACAAACAGATGAACACGGACAGGACGGACGGACGGGACAGACGGACGGGACGGACGGACAGGACGGACGGACAGGACGGACGGACAGGACGGACGGACAGGACGGACGGACAGGACGGACGGACAGGACGGACGGACAGGACGGACGGACAGGACGGACGGACAGGACGGACGGACAGGACGGACGGACTGGACGGACGGACAGGACAGACGGATAGGACGGACGGGACATACGAAAGGTTAATAGTTCAAATTAAGCTAGCCTGTGTTAAGTACACCGGAGATGTGACGACCTTTCAGATCCATCATTAGATCTCGTTTTAGCCAAAAAATATTCGATTTAAAAATTAATGATTGATGTGATGATTACAATTATCGCAAAATTACGCACGCCAGACTGATTTGTACCGAGTACCGCCGAAAAACCGGGCAGGTGCATGTCGGACCATGCTCAGTGTAGGGTTCCGAAGCTGATACTACAAACAACAATACCGTCTCAAAAAACAACAAGTATGAACTAATTTTCTATTTAAAGTTATTTGGTGCTGATTTAAATCAATGGTTTTAGTAGGTATAAGCACTTTTTTGTATACATTTTTCTGTTTTTATTATTTATAGTTTTGGCTGTAGGGAAACTTGACTCTAACAAAAATAGCAATGTAACGCTTAATATTTTACAACCGGATGCCTTTAATCGAAAAAAATATTTGACATTCCCGCAATATTTTTGAAATTACAAAAACCCCACTCCATGGGGTAGACGAGAAAAAAGAACTATCCTCACTTACGTGCAGGGGAGGTCCTATGTATATTCATGCCAAATAACAGCTTTCTAGTACTAAGAGTCTCTAAGCTAAGCTGTGGACGGACGGACGGACGGACGGACGGACGGACAGACAAACGGACAGATGGATGGATGGACAGACGGACAGATGGACAGATGGACGGATGGACAGATTGAAGGACGGACAGACGGACGGACGGACAGATGGACGGAGAGATGGACGGACTGGCAGATGGACAGACAGACGGTCGGACAGACGGACGGACAGAAGGACGGACATGGCGGAACTATAAGGGTTCCTAGTACGGTACTCTAACTGCCAATTTATTGTCTCCTTCCGTCAAAACGTTAGGTGATGTTTTAAAGAAAAAGAGTAGAAATGAAATAAATGTTTGAAAAAACTAAAAACCGTTTTCAAAATGCAAGAAATAACTTATTTTAAAATGATAGGTAATAAAAATAAAGGTCAGTCGGATTAAAAACATTTATTTTATTTCATACCTTTTAGTGATCATAATAATACTGTTACGTCGTCCACGTATATTTATTTATTCCTATAATATTTGAGGAGTTCTTTCGATTTCTCCAAGATCTCATCATCAGATGTTGACGTGCTGGAAATGGGTCCAACTAGAAAGTAGACACAATCGGACAAAAAAAAATATCCAGGCGTCTTGGTCCCGATGAATTGAGAAACCTCCTTCTTTTTTTTAAGTCGGTTAAAAATATTTAACGCCTACAAAAATACAATTAAAACAAAAGACAACTAAAAACAACACAAAATGGCGTTGAAAAGGGCCCCTACTCAGCATAAGAGCCTCAACCAGTGAAGTATAACTTGTTATGTGTATGTGTAGTTTTGTTGTGATTTTGTACTGCGGTGGAGGGGACGGAGGTTTGTTTGTTTACTTAAATGTAGGTAGAAATGGTCGCATAAATTCAAATAGAGTATTTATCTTAGAAATTACCTAAGTTATGAACTGACAAAGGTTTTCTAAGTCATCTTTTATTGGGAAATGTTTAAAGTAGGTATACATATAAGATTAATACAGTCATCTTTTAAAAATAACAAAACATGACTGTCATAGGCAAAAATTTAATAAGCTGCTGGTGAATTCTAGGGTTGAACCTATTCTTTGACCTTATATACACTTACACACTTTATTCTAGCAACATTCGAAATGTAACCGGCTCGTTAGATATTAATAATTTAGATGTATTATTAATAGTTGGTAAGTATATCACAAAAATAACATCCAAGTCTGATTTTGATATTTATATTAGTTAGATATGAGCTCTGAAAGCTAATACTTTTAATAAAATATATATTAAACGAGGTATCTAAACAGAAGTTTGAGATTACAAATCAGCATTTTATTGATTTCATACAATCTCTTAAAGTTTCGGGGGTCTTAGTTAACAAAATTTAGTTGGTAATAAAAAATGTTACTTTATCAAAGAAATCCTACTGCGTAGTGCGTTATTCGACTCGCACTTAACTGGACCGGCTTTCCTTACTGGTTTGGGCCACGCTTCACCACAGCTGCAAATAAGTTTGCAATCGCAAAAAACATTTTTCGGATTTTTTCCATAATTTGTGCTGTAGGACCTTCCTTCTTGCCAATTTTCAGGATTCTAGGTCTAATAGGAAGTACCCTATACATTTTGATTCCATTGAGAGTGTCGAAACATACGTTTTTTGCGGCATAAAAGGACAGACAGACGGACATACGGACGGACGGACGGACAACAAAGTGATCCTATAAGGGTTCCGTTTTTTGCTTTTGAGATACGAAACCCGAAAAAATTTTTTTCTTAAATGATACCCTAATACGTAGTGCATAGTCCCGACTCGCACTTGACTGGAAAGCCGTTTCCTATTGGTTTTTAACAGACTTCAAAAAAGGAGGAGATTGTACGTTCCATGGTATGTATTTTTTTTTATGTATGTTCACCGATTACTTCCTCAATTGTGGACCGATTTTAAAAAATATTTTTTAGTTTGATAGAGTACCTATACTTTCGAGGTGATCCCATTGTCACCAAATCTGAATCTGATGAGGGGATCAGTGAGGAATTGAGGGAATCCCTCAAATATAGCGATTGGCAAACATAGTATAGCGATTTTAGTATTTTTAGTAACAAATCTAGCATTTGCATTCAGAAAGTATAACTTGCTGAAGTGGAACTGATCATGAAGACCACAGATGGCTACCGGAACTCCTCAATAGTACCTATTTCAAGGGTGGCGACAAGATATCTCGATTTAGATAGTTGAGCGACTACAACGAAAAATATTTACTTGTTGAAATATGACTTTCCCGCGGCGTTGTATGGGGCGCTTGAAATAAATTAAAGTTTCATATCAACTACGAAGTATGACTACGTAACAGCGTATTGTGATCACTAAAAAGTATAAAATAAAATAAATGTTTTAAAATAAAAAAAAACGCATTCAAAAACGCATCAAATAACATCTTTTAAAATTGTAGGCACCTACCTAATAGGTTAGCCCAACAGAACCGAAGACGGCGATTATTAGGTAGGTGCCTACAATTAAAAAAAAAGATATTTTATGCGTTTTTGGAGGCAGTTTTTTGTTTTTTAACATTTTTTTATTTCAATTACAAAAAACATTATTATTTTGTGATGGAGCAACAAATTAACAATTTTATGATATGAACTTGCGGCTTGCATAAGCGGCCGTAACTTTTTTTTCAGTTTACTTCGAAGTTTGACTTTTTATAGATGCAAAGGACTGTGGACCTAATTATATGGATGGATTGATAAATTTTGAGAGTTACAAAACATTAACCGTTTTTTTTGCTGAATTTCTTGAGGCGTTTCTTCTCAGCAGTGATCTCCTCTTCGGAAGCGCTGATAGAATTTGGAATTTAAAATTTTGAAGTGTAAAAGTGCCCGTGCGGCCTATTTACTGAATAAACAACTTTTGTACTTTTTACATTCTTGTCCTTTTTAATTAGAACGCCTTGGTTATTGTTACATACAAAACATCACGCCTTCATTCCCAAAGTGGGGTAAGCAGAGCTATAGAAATACCAACAACTCTAAAAAGACATGTTAATAATTCTGTAACCACATTTTGCACAAGTAGGCTGAGATATTTACTAGTGTATTAGTGACAGGTTGCAAGCCCATCGCCTAACAGTACTACAAGCCTTTATTCCCTTAGTCGCCTCTTACGACATCCACGGGAAGACATAGAGTGGCACTATTCTAACCCGGAAACCACACGGGCAAATTAAGAAATTGAAATTTCTTAGACAAACTTATATAAGTAAGCTATCAATTGTTTAAAACTGATATTAACAATAGTATATCGACGGTGGAAATTTCAAATGTCGTAAGCGACATTTTGTCGTACTTACACTAAATATACCATTGAAGTCAGTATTTTCTTTCTATCTATTTGTTGTATTTGTTGTATCGGTCAAATATTTTTGTACCTATAACGTCTTGTTTCATTAAGCGCAATATCGTATATCTCAATATTTTTAAAATTCCTATGTTGTAAGGCACTAAAAAGAATACATTTTGTCAGATAAATACCTACTGTGTTTTCGGAGGTGTAACACACATTTTCTTCTTATTTTTTTTTGTAAGGGACACTATTTCCTAAACCACTGTATTTATGGAGGTCCAATTAAAAAATTAGGGTAGGCGAAGTTATTGAAAAAGTATGCTTCCAAGAATCATCTTAATGGGATGAGTAGTTTCCAAGTTATGAATTTAAAAAAAGTGGAATTTTGTTTTCTGGCTCCCCTGAAAAGTAAGCGTTTGTCTCTTACGACATTTGAAATTTCCACTGTCGAATAATAGTCCTAAAGAATCAAGGCAATAGACTAGTATTTATTCTAAACAAAAAGTAATGAAAGGTTGCATTACTAATATTTTTGATATACCTATCCAACGACATCCCACATTATGTGGTAGACGAGAAAAAAAAACATCCCCACGTTACGTTTAGGGGAGATACACACTAAAACATTTTTTTTTCAAAATTTAACTTTACGACTTTGTTGGCGTGACTAATATGTATATTCTCATGCCAAATTACAGCTTTCTAGTACTAAGAGTCTCTGAGCTAGGCTGCGGACGGACGGACGGATCGACATCGTGAAACTATTAGGGTTCCTAGTTTGACTCTGGAATCCTAGAAACGTGTAAATTTTTATATCACAAACTATCTGCGCTTCACTACACTAGAATAAAAGCTATGAAATGGTACTAGCACTTATACTTAATGTATTCATATTTTAATAGAATTCATATTTTGGTATCTATCTACTGGTATTTATTTTTTCCTGGAAAGTTAGCTTTTGGCATACTGCACCTTTATTCGGTGGAACCATCGATATCACCTTGTTTTATTATGTAAAGTAACTATAGTAAAGATGACATGAAATTTAATTTCCTATTCATTCGAAGCATTTGCTTGTAATTCATATTTTTCAAAGATGTATTGCAAAAAATCGGACATGACATTAGTATGGAAATATGAAAATTTCAATAACTCACTAAGTAGTCAAATAAATATCGCTTTGTTTTGCACCTGTGTGGGTCCTGCACCAACTCACAAAGCTACTTGGCATTTTTGCAGCATTATTTAAATCCGGTAATCATTAAAATCGAATTATTTTTGCAATTATAAACAACTGTTTGACACTACGTCAAAAAGTCGACTCCACAGAGCAGTATTAGCTGCTCCCCCGTCAGCACCATGTCAGTGGAGCCGATTTTCAGCATCAGTTAGGCTTCCATACTTATTATATTTCCATGTAACCAGTGTTACCACACACTATTTATGCGATCTAATAATTACAAAACAGCCTAATCGTATTTTTATAAAACCTTAAAGCACTAAGAGAGTAATTATAATAAAACGCAAATGGTATACAAAACCGTCCGTCCGTCGGTCCGTATCGTAACCAAATAAATATTTGAACTCTTTTTTTAATTTTGTCTTTCGCCATTAGTACTTTGTTGAAGGCTGGTATAGAATAGAACGCACACATACGCAATTTCATATGAACTGATTTGCTGGTACTAGAGCTGATATCAGACCCTCATTCGGATTGTTAGAAGTGTGCAGGCCAAGTTCATTTTTATCGACGGGATATTATTCTACGTATCGTATTTTTATTAATACTTTTTTCATTTGTGTTAGTTAACTCTTTCAGGCCCAGCTTAGAATAAAGTCTATCAAGTATCAGAGAATATTCTTGAATTTTCGTAATGAACAGATTATAGGACTCGCAAATAAAAAATCATGAAAGATTTTATACTCTTATATATAATGATAAATAGTTCCAACATGCTCAAAATTTAGCATAATGGTATGTGCCTAATAGGCTGTAATTATGTTGAAAAAAACATTAAAAAAGTATAAAATATAGGTACATTATACTCAATTTCTAGGGTTCCGTAGTCAAACTAGGAACCCTTATAGTTTCGCCATGTCCGTCCGTCCGTCCGCAGCCTAGCGCAGAGAATCTTAGTACTAGAAAGCTGTAATTTGGCATGCATATGCATATAAGTCACGCCAACAAAGTGGTACAATAAAATGTACAAAAAAAAATTTTTTAGGGTACCTCCCCTGCACGTAACGTGGGGATGTATTTTTTTTCTCGTCAACTTTATAGTGTGAGGTGTCGTTGGATAGGTTTTTCAAAAATATTACGGGTTTGTGGAAACAGTATTTCGATTAGGTAATCCGTTTATGAAATATTAATTTAAGCGCTAGCAAAACTATCACGACTAAGTAGACATCATTGGTTCTTGAGATACAGGCAATCAAAGTGTTTATACCTACTAAAATCATCTAAGACGGCACCAAGTGACTTTTAATAAAAAAAAATTATTACTTGTTGATTTTTATGTTTGTAGTACTTAACGGCTTCGGAACCCTACACTAAGCATGGTCCGATATGCTCTTGCCCATTTTTTTATGACCATATTCCAATAAAACTTTATGGCATTAAGTTATAACTTATATAACTTATTTAATTCAAGTAAGTGTAGGATTGAGGAAAATAAAGTACTGTTTATAGACTTGTATGTGGTATTCATTTTAGATATTTGAATGGTTATTGTAGGCGAACTTGGCTTACATTTTGGACACTGTTCGTTAGTTTAAAATTGAATTTGTTCACAATATGTCAGCTGTCAAGTAAAGTCCCCATGACTTCTTGTAGGGGAAGCCGGGCATAATCTTACACTTCAAGCTTTTACCTGTAGCACAGAATGGATAGACGTATAAGTATACCTGTTGCTTTAAAAGTACATAACGTACGTGTTTTATTTTCATATCCATTTAATCGGTGGTTAAAATAAAAAATAAATCAAAGTACATCACCATTATTATAAAAAAGAGGTCTTCTTCAAAGGGGTTTGTAACACAATAATCGACAATGATATAAAAATCGAATGACTAAAAAATAATAACATTGCATAGTGGTAACTTTAATTTACTTTCAGCCTTACAGACAAGCCAAGTTAAACAATAATCAACGTTAGTATCAAAATATCTTAATTTTTTCTGTTTTTTTTTCACACGAATAAAATCTTTTGTCACATTATACGATTACACAGATACCCCTGGTTTTGTTAAAACTAGCCCCGTAACCTTACCATGAGTTGCAATTATCGTACTCGCTAGCGAGTAGAATGCTCTGTTCCTCACAATATTATAGTAGAGTGAGAGGGACAGAGCATTAGAATCTCTAGCGAGTATCGTAATTGTAACTCATGGTCAGGGTAGCGGTCACTCCTGCAACAGTAGAAAAAACATTTAAAATTAAAGCAATTAAATAACATGATAATAACAATTACTATCGTTACTTAATCAAAAAAGCTTTATTCAACACTAAATTGTGATTTCATTGTGGCAACAATTAGTGAGGAAGTCAAAAAATTGCAATCGTAAAAAACTCTGTTTATCTGCAAAAAGTCGCCGCGGCGCACAACTTTTCCGTTTGGAGTCCTGCTGAC